>JALLPD010001306.1:0-13272 GCA_036940065.1 Cyclotella cf. meneghiniana | reverse complement strand
CTAATTACTTAGTGAATTTTACAGTAATCTGCCACACGCAGTAATCTAGTTACTGTGTAAAATTGCAAATATTCCGGAGTAACACGTAATTCCGCCGGAATTCCGCCGGAATTTGCAACCTAGTAATACACCATGCAAATTACAAATTGACATAATCCATTCCCACTGACTGATCTTCCCCATGCATAATGTATGTCACATTCCTTAATGCTGATCCATTTGTCTCTGTCTTATTGTATGCTTCTCCAGTCTATCTTATAAATTTCTCTTTCTTGCGGCTATTTTTATGTACAAAAATTGACCAAAAGAAGTAAACTAACATTAAAGCAGATGAACAAGGACCACATAAATATTGCTCACTCTCTATATGTTGGATTTGTGGATTGAAGGTCACAGTATGTCAGCATCAGGATTGGGACACACAAAGATGCAGAATACCAGATCAATTTTGCTTACCATGTCACCTTCATACTCAAAACATTTTTATACATGAAAGCAAATATCATAGTAAATATTTGATGTCATACCACAGCAATGAGATAACCGACTCACCTTATTCAATTCACAGTTCAAAATCAGCAACGTAAATGCTATTTTGGCAAACACTCAAAGCAATGAATTGCACAGTTTGGGAAAAAGGGACTCCCAAGTAGATCATTGGAATCCTCGGCAAATTATGCCAGTCAGGCAAACAGGAGTTAAATGAGTGATGTAATTGGATCAATATTAAATAATATAAGTTTGACTTACATCAGATGGTGAGCACTTCATCTTCAAAAGGGATAGGAAGAAACCAAAATAAGCTACCATGGGATGAGGGAAAAATCACTGATCTATCATAATAATCATCTTCTTTGACTTATTTTCATGATGGTACAGTGTGTCCCTCTTCAACCGAAGATAAAATGTACAATATCATCAATCAACTTTTGTCAATAAATATAAACAATATTATTTTTGTGCTTACCTTCTTGTCTTTCTTTTTATACTTCATTCAAACATATAGCAAGGCAATTTTAGCAACAGTTATGAAGCATGAAAGAACATCATTTCACAAACCTTATGATTGCTCTTGTCACATTTGCTATACTACTTCTGTTTTGTGTTTCTATTGCAATCAGTTTTAACAAAAGTTATCTTTTTTACTGATTTAAGACATGCTTTCTTTGTAGAGATACCATTCTTCCACATATACTTCTGTTTTCTTTTTTGATGTCTTCTTCATCCCATTGTTCTAATTGTGTTGTCTTTTTCTCTTCACTTTTCTTTGAGGATTGTGGGGTTTGGTGATATGATACTTCATCCCTTTAATTGAATTATGTGTCACTTTTTTGTTATTGCAATGCTTCTCTGCCAGTTCCTCTGCCTCTGCCTCTGTGACATGGTACAAGGTTGGATACTTGTGATATTGAATGGACTGTACCATTACATAGAATAATGTTTATAACTCACTCAGGGGACCATTGAAGGTTGCAATGTGTCCCACATGTCATAAGCATTGGGGTATCCTTCCCATTTTGTAAGGAATTCTAACTCTCCCATACCACTTTGTCTTACATCAAGAAGCTCTTGCTTGACATATTCTTTTTTGTCTTCTAACAGCTGCTGATACTTCTGCGCAGTCTCTTAAGATATTTTGAACTAAGTCTCAACAAAACATTCAGCTTTGATGGCACAAAAGCAAAAATTTCTGCAACAGTTCAAAAAAGGGACAAATTGATTACTCACTTCCATGTGAAGCTCTTGTCTCATGCCTCTTGATCTTGCCCTCTCTCTCATTATTCTCTTTTTCCACTGTGGTGATTTTAGCTATCACTGGTTTTTGAGATCATCCCTAAATGCTTGCAGCTCTGCATCAGATTTTCTAAAATATATCTTTTCTCAAAACATTCAATTGCTTTTTTTGTGTTGAGTTATCAGTTTGCCCAACAAGTGATATTGTAAGCACTCATGTTTGGTATTGATCAAAGATATAGATCAACTCAAATTTACTTCCCCAGCAATCATCAACCCTAATCATAAGCCATTCTTGATATTCTTTAATCCACTCTTGCTCAATTTCAGAGTCATATCTGTCATTAGAGATGCAATTTTTTGTTTTCATGGGATCATAGGAATGAACTGGGACAATAGGAGCCCTCTTTTGATGGGCCAAAGAAGCAAAATATAAAAGATCATGTGCCAATGGAAGTTTTTGATTACCATTGCATTGTTCTGAAGAGCCGTCTTAATCCATACAGGTGTGATTTGGTTTTGCATTGCTGGAAGAACTTGATTCAATTGCAGCAGGATGAGTCATCTCTTGTTTATCAGCAGATGTATAAGTCCACACCAATGATTGTTGCTGAATTCTTTAGCATTTGTTTGATATTGGAGGTAGACTGGGACAGTACCCAGGATATCCATGCACCCAAACAACTGTAGGCAAGGTGAGTTGTCCAGGTTGTGATATCAATTGAGAATTAACAGAAACTGATGGCATTCGATCGTGTCCACCATTTCTGTCCCAGAAAATATCTCCCATTTTTTGGCAAAACTGGTCTCATGACATTGACTCTTCATGTATTTTGTGTATCATGTGTTTGGTCATGCTCATGCTATCATTTGAAACATCCTTTATGGAAAAAAGGTAACCTCCGAATTTGTGTCTTTCCACAAAACTTCTTTTTTGTAACAAATGACTGCATTTTTCAAACACAGCTGTCGTTTTGTGTTGTTTTTTATCATTCCAAACCTTTCTTACTCGTCGCAACATTGTTGTTCATTACTCCTAACTGTGTCTGATCCAAATCTGATACACAAAATTCTGGTTCTGTGAGTGAATTGGGACTTTGATGGAGTACCTTATCTTCAATAATTTTCATGGCCTTCCAAAACAATCAGAGTCATGAGCAAATGGATACTTCATAAACAAAAGACACATCCAAAGGTACTGATCAGAATAAACAGCCAAACTCTTCATCACACTATCTTGAATTTGATTAAACATATCACCAGCTTTTGCTTTACTGTAACTCAGATTTCAACTTAACACAGCCTGTTGTTGTCCTCCAGTAGGCATTCAGTAATTGTGTTGGACATGAACTCATACACTTTCAGCAAGGTAGTATAGAAACTAACTGCATTTGCATTAGAGGGATTCTCCCTAGGCAACATTTTGTCAAAGCACCTAGCATGTTTCCATTTCTTTATTGCCCAATCCATGTCTGAAAATGTGTACTTGTTGCTAAGCTTCCACATTCTTGATGCCAGTGTGTAAGCAGGTATATTAAAAGTCATGTTTTTGAGACAGTTTGCTGTGTTCCCTGACAGTTCTTTGCCTTAATTTGTTGGACACATTGGTTTAGAACTCAAGCAGGTGTTAGGAAACAACTGGAATACCATACAATCACTACTCATTTTGCAAGGATTTGTGGCCAACTTAATTAAACTTCCATCCAAGCATATTTTTTATATTGGAGGGAGAGGAGAGGTAACTGGGGCATCATTTATTGCACGACTGGGTGTATTGGGTGGAAGGGTATTGGCCCAACATTCATTGTGCCGCATAATCTAGGTAGAAATAATTGGTGTGAATGTACTGCAGATGATAAAAAATAAATAAAATTTCTATGAATGAAAGGTTACAGAATTTCACTGTAGGATCCAGTACACAACATGAAAAACATACACAGGAATTAATAAAATAATGTTCACCTTTCCCTGGTAAAGTAGACAAATATTATGTACTTTACCAAAGTAAGTAAGAATTAAGTTGTATCAGTAATCTATCAGTAGTGAAAAAAACACTAAGACCTATATCATCAAAACACCTATTAAAAATTATATTTAACATAATCCAAGAGCAAAGCTTCAAAATGAAAACATATCACTACTATACATCTAAAGGAATTAAAGGCTTCAGAATCAATCCTGGAAGGGAAAGAAAACCATGGAATCAAACATGATACTATGTGGACAACAAAGAATACCATACACAAAACAAACTTAGGCAATTTTGCAACAGACCAACACAATAAGCCTCAGTCATCAAGAGTCAAATGCACAAAGACCTTACCAGTAAAAAAGCGAAGATTAATGTCCAAATATGAGTAGGGGAAACTTTACGATCAGTGCAGTTTTGTGTTAGTTTTGTGGGATTACTTGAACCTCGCACTACTTTGGCTTGGTGGCTTGGTTAGATGCAGCACTTCCTACAGGACATGAACTCTGGCCCTGATCACTCAGTCATTGAGAGTAATACAAGAGGGTGGGTTGTTGTCCTCAAAGCTGCATGGCCCCTGCAAGATGGCAATCACTCACCAAACCTCTGAGAAATTTGCAAGAGAGGAGGGAAAACTTTGCAATCAGAACAGTCTTTATTTAGTTTTTGTGGGATTACTTCAACCCTGTGCTACTTTGGCTTGGTGGCTTGGTTGGATGCAGCATTTCCTATGGGAAGTGAACTCTGGCCCTGATCACTCAGTCATTGAGAGTAAGACAAGAGGGTGGGTTGTCATCCTTGAAACTATGCTGCACCCGTGAGATGGTGATCACTCACCAAACCTTGAAAAAATTGGTGATAGGGAAAGAGGTGGGGTAAATTTAATTCCTTTCATTGTGTTATTGGATCAATCTGACAAACATTCTGTCCACTGTGTCTTTCAAAAAAGAGTAACATCAAAAAAGGGCTCTCAGACTTGTTGTCAATTATTATTGATCATACAGTACAAAGTTGTCAGCATAAGCAGGGGTTAATCTCTGTCTTAATGTTCACACAAGTAGATCCACCTTGAAAGGATTTACAACTTCAAATTTACTGAGACTTTTCTTAAAGCACAGAATGCTGGGGCACTCAAGGCAGAAATTAATGAACAAAGCCTTTCTACCACTCAATTATGCAAGCCATCATGCACTCTCACTCAGATGATTATTTTCAACTCACATATTGTTTGGAAGAACGTTGTGCATCAAAAAAGGAAGGCTGATATCAAATCTGTTGATAAGTGGTTAACATACCATGTGGTCATACGGTACAAAGTTAAGGATCAGGGTAAAAATTACTGTCAAAGTGACCCAAAAGACAATGACCTTTCTGTGGAAATGAAGAGTTGGTCATATGGATATACAGGTTGTGAGCTCAATTATTTTGACATGAGGGGTGAATAGTGAAAAGAAAAATTTAAGATTCAAAATCATATCAGTGTAAAAGCAAGGGCATTTTTCAAAAGTGTGAAGTTTCAGAAGGATCTAATTCAGCGAATCAGGGACTACATCAACTTGGTTCATGAAGATTATACAAAAACGGTCCGATTGATGGATTGGAGGTGAGACAATCTCTTGTTGCTTAACAACCAGGATTTCACTGATGAAATTCAAACATTAACACTTTTTTTGGATTTGCTCAATAGAAATTTTTATACAATGATGGAAAAGAGTAGGGCAGAGATTCAAAGAATTAATGTTAGATAGCATTGGGCGACTGGAGATCAGTCGACAAGATCATCTGACAAAAAATCACCCAATGCTCAGATGACACTTCACCCATCAATTACTCCATTGAGGCAGAACCTGTTGCACACTGCTAAATGGAAGAATATATTCATACCGTAAACTCCCCAAAAAGCATTACAATTATTGCATATTTGCTTGACCAATCTCCCCTGTCAGGTGATGAATCTTTTTTCTGTCACGTAGTATGATTTGAAGAGGTGGGCAATTGCAAAAAAATTGTAGAAGGACTAAAGGAAAATCTGACTGCTGGCAAACTAAGAGATCTATCTATGTGTTGAGGGAAAAGACCAAGATATTGATGACAGAGATGATAGTGATGAGAGTGTTTGCCTGCCTTGGAAGACAAAAAGCAGGAAACCTTACATATTGTCAACATCAAAAGAAAAGTTCATGAACCTTCCTTGTTGTATATCAGTGCATCTTGGCTTTCATGCTCTGTGCAATGACAATGAGTGGTCTAATTGTCCTTTCTTGAGAACATTGCACAATAAATGGCATGATATGATGGAGTTGACTCAGGTTTGCATCATAAGTTCTGCGGCATCAACAAAAAACACTGTCCATCAGATCTAATTTCTCATATCAAAGAGAAACATACTGACTGTCTTGGCAATGGCATTAGAATGTACCTTGAAGCCTTGTATGGATATGCCTTTGGGGATGGTGAGTTCATTTGAATAAACTGAGGAGATAAACATATGATGTGTTGATAGTCCCTCTTAAACTCTTTATGTCTCTAAAAGTATCAAATCTCTTCAGGCATCAAACATTGTGCATTGATGACCAAAGGCAACACCGAATGGGATACTGGAATGGCTAAGGCAAAAGAGAGAGATAAAAATATTGTGATTTCCTATGTTGAACGCAAGTGCAATCCCCTCGCACTTTGAATTCATAAATGCCAGGTACACCATGACTTGCTCAATGGATACCATTCTGATGGTACTATTTATTCTGTGGCATAAAAAAATATCACTCCCAATGCGTTGAAGAAGGACGCTTCCCCCATGAAACAAATAGTCGAACTCATTGATAGTGGTGATCAAATCAAGGTAAGATATACTTTCATGGACTTCAATCTGAATTGCATAACACACAGATTTTATCAAGCAAAAAAAGAGACAACCCCTTCAACTGCACAGCTTCAATCCATGATGCCAAGTGTAACTGTCCCTTGTTTCCATTGCATGGGAAGTACACAACAGAGGAATGTTCTGGATGTAAGGGTCTAAAGACAGTTAAGCATATGAAAAATTACAAGGTGTCACATGGACATATCTCATCCCCAGGCAAAAATTCTTGATGCACAAGGCTACAATGGAAGGATCAATGTTCCATATTAACAGAATCCAGGGATTGAAGTTAATACTGACAATGAAGCAAACACCATGGACTCAATTGTGCCCTGCAATAATGAACTTCTCTTTGAAAGAATAATAAGTCAGACCCCTTGCATACTTTGCATCAGTTATGATCCCGACTCAGACGACGGTCCATTTCAGTCAACTGGTGTTGACTCTTTATCATATTTGCAGCGGAACATACAAATGAGGGGTGTTGATTATCATCTTTGTGCTGTGTTTTTTCAAATGGCATCCACTTCTCCAATCTATCTCTTGATCCTGTTTCTCATGGGGTCTCAATTTTTCTGTGATGTTATTAAAAAAGCCAAATGTTATGCAAATCTTGTTCCTTTTTCGGGTTCATACAAAGAGGTTGTGGGAAGTTATGACATCAGTCAACTTTGGTACTTCAGACAGAAATTGGAATATGTGATAGAACCTTTTTTGGTGTCAAAACCCATCCCAAATACATCTGATAACCCTAATGAAGATAAACTGAATGAAGTTGCCAATGAGACATCCATCTCAACATCTGATCATGATTGGACATGGAAAAATGCCACTTCCCCAGAGGTTTGGAATGATGGCAAAGATTAGGAGTACTATTACAACGGTGTCTGTGAATTGGCACCTGTTATCCTCCCTCATTTGAATAACAACATGACCTATTGGAACGAGACAGTTGTCTGATCATTTGTTCAGCTAATTTCCCACCACATGGAAGCAAACAATCCATTTGAAGATAAACACATTTCCTTACACCAACCATTCATAAAATAATAGAGATTCCTCCCAAGGATGCTGAAGAAAAGAAAGGAATGACAAAGCCAACAAAAATTGAGGATGCAGATGAAAGAAAGGGTAAAGAAACCATGTGAGTTGAATTCTCTGCTTTTACTGATGACCTGCTGGAGAAATGGGAACACCAGATATCCATAGTTTTTCTTTTGCAATACCAAGAACATTATGTTGTTGTCAGAATGGAATTTGGAGGAGACTTTTGGGCGGCAACAGTTATCAGGGATGATCTGCCTTTTATTGCAAAGAAGTTTGGGGTGAAAATAGAACCATTGTGGGTTTCAAGACTCGCGCTGGTGCAAAAATCCTTGAACTTTTCTCTACAAATGGTTTTCAGACATATTAGAGATGCCTGATGATGGCAAGTATGATGACGGCTGCTTCTGTGGTCTATACTGTTGCAATTTTCTGCTCAATTTTCACATCAAGCTTGAAAGGATTGATCCTGGAATCGTTCCTGATGTCACATCAGAATTTCTTTGAAAAAAATCTCGTACGAATGTCCTGGCCAAATTGATGAAACAATTTGCAGAATTTGTGACTCTTAACAACAGGGATTACAGCAGGGTGAATCTGTTAGTGGCGAGATGGTAGGTGAACTTGGGCCAGAAAACTTTAACCATGAACCCAAAAACTATTCAATGAACAAATGAATCTATCTCTTCTTTCTCTTCCAGTGAATGACCTTTCTGATCTGATTTTGGCTAGTGGGCATCCTTGTGACAGAATGCTATATTGCAGTGCTCCTTATATTCAGGGTGGCTGCTGTTTTGTGCTGTATCACATTTAATGCTTCTGCTTTCTTCAAGCACTTCAAGGGAGACAGGATTAAATGCCCAGGCTTTCACATAGAAGTAGGTTGTGATGCAGATAGACTCTTGGTTCTACCCAGACGTCAGCTTACTAGGTATGATTTTTACATGAACAATGGTGTTATATTGCTTGATTTCTTGAAGTGTGGCTATCAGTCCAAAATAGAATGAACCAAGATTTGTGAGAGATGTGTAAATTTTTTGGCAAAAAAGTATGGTGTAACTTGGGCGTTTGAGTTGCCTTATGATAAAAGTGGCATTTTTCAAAGAAAAATTAGCAAAATTGACAACACATATGCTCTGACAAACACAACAACCATGAACACCACTAGAACAGAGGACCGTGGCACAACAAATCTTGGGGCAAATGAAACATCAAATATTCAACCCTCCAAAGAGAACAATATTCCAATAGCAAGACCTACCGTTAATGATGAGAAGTCAAGTGAAGACTCTCACAAGAAAGGTGTCAACAGTGAATTGAAGAGTGTTTCTATGAAATGCTCCTGGTCAATCAGTTCAAAGGGTTGCCTATTCCAAGGAGTAGAGCATAGAGATGTTTGTGGCATTGATGGTTACCAAAATGCTTTTCATCACACATTCAGACCAAGTGGGAGCTTTATCAATACTGCTTGGAATGCCCAAACGGGGACCCCAATTTTTGTCTGAATGATTCAGGTGGGAAGAAGAGGTGCATTTCTCATCACCCTCTTCATGACTTGGCAATCCATAATATGTTGACAGATACCAGACAAAACACCATGAATACTGATTTGGACAGGTAAGCTATCTTGTCTTCAGATGCAAAAGTATATGATCTTTCTCTCGATCACACAGATGACAATGAGAGCATATAACAAAAATTTCCAACAGAATCTACATCTCCCTTATTGACTTCTGTGGCCTCAGAGTCATCTTTGGAAAAGTATATTCATGTCAAGCATTCAGATGTATCCCAAAACTAATGTTTCCAGATTCAGAACTATTTTCAAACTTTCCAAAGATCGGGAAAGCAACAGGGCTAGTGCTGCTGAGAGTGCCTATGCTGTTGTTAAACAACTGATTTTTGAGGGCAAGCTGGTTTTTGTTGATGACTGAAATGCAGATTCTGACAATAGTGTTGACAGTTACATGCAATATGTCAAAGCAAAGAATAATATTGATGATTATGAAAAGAATATCTTCATTTCCCTCCCAACTTGTTACGCAATGGATTTTTGTATTTAATTCAGACAACATTGTGAAATTTTATTTTCCATTAGCAACATGTAACAAGTGCTGAAATGAAAGGAATGGATTACAAGATAGCCTTAAAGAATTGAATGCAAAAATAAGTTACGCAAAACAAATGGGTTATGAGCACATATTGATGATGCTAACCCAACTTCATGGTGGAGAAAAGGTATATTGATATTCTTAGAAAAGTTGTACTACCATATCTATGATGGCAGAGGATAAAAGGTACCAGGAGAGGTATTGTGACAACAATTTGTAGTGATAAAACCAATACAACCAAAATTAGCAATATGCCTTTTGTTCATCTGCATTGTATTTTACCTCCCAAAGAATGAGCAAAATTTTTAAGACCGCAACTGCCATGAGGAATTTTGCATCATCATGCATTTCCAAGACTAACTTTGCAGGAGTTGATGTTTGTCTTTTTGATCTATGCAAATGCCTGGATTATGCCTTTGATGTGGATATTCCGTTTGCAAATGCTTCACAGGCATCAATTATTGTAATCTTTGTTCCAAATGCTCATGAGTGTCACTTTATGCAACAGCTCATTTCAAAGATTTATATCACAGAACTGATAAATGAGGAACAATGTGAGAAGCAACAAAAAATAAAAGAGTCCATGCTTAGAATTGATGAGGTTGAGTGGAAGAGAGAAGGAGAAAACCCAAAAAAAGGAATATTGTCATCAAAAAGAAAAAATCAAAGTCCACCATCACACACAAAAAAGGTTTGGGGGAAGGGGGGGGAAGCCAAAAAGAAAAAAGTGACTTTGATGTTGTTAAACACAAACACTCATTGATGTTAGTTCATGCTCCGACAAATTTTGAAGCGGGGGGACTCATACAATCAATGGCATTTTGCTTTCATGAATTTGCACATAATGTGGACACGGTTGCGCCCTTTCACTCTCTCCTCCAAAATCCCTCCCAAACAGGGGTGTTGAAGAGTGTTCATACGATTAGGCTAAGGTCAATTTGATGGTGGCCACTATGACGATGGCAGGTGTTTGAAGACATTTGTCACTGCTCTCTCTCATGCATATCTGTATATTTCCCCTGGAGGGTTTTCATTTGTTGAGGATGGTGAGTTTGTGACTATCCCTGAGAAAGATAACACCAAATCAGTTGTATTGGAGTTCCTTGGTTGTCAACACTCAAAGCTCACTCAAAGATGTCCCATCATTCTATCAAAAAGACTCCATGAGGGATGTGTCACTTATATTTTGGAATGTCATCCATCATCATGAGATGTAGCATAACTGAGGCAAAAGGGAGGGTATGTATCAGTCTTTGTGAGATCTTGCGACATGCACATGAGTGCCACAGGCATTCTTGCCATGAAAACAAAGACATCCAACCATTCCATTCCAATACCCTGGAATTTGCCTGCAGCTTGGACATGTGCATATTTGTTGATTCAAAAAATATCAAATTCAGAGTGTATTGTCTTGTTTGTAACAAGTGTGCCCTTTGCCATGATGTTGAGTGTTATGGAACCATCAAAGAGGCTATGCCAGATCCTGTGATGTGGGTGGTTATTGTTCACAGAGTTGGTCATTCTGCATTTTCATGGAAGGAAAGGGAAACATACTGACAGACACCAGGTGTTAGGCCAGCGACCATATTGCCTGCATTGTCATATTTGTCTGAGTTAAATGTACCTGGTGTCATTCCTTGCTTGCCTGATAGGACACAACTGGATTCATGTTTGGGAATGGACCAGGTGATTGTCAGCACCATTGAAAATGAGAAGGATGATGTATCTTCCATAAGTGATATTGCAGCATACTGGGCAGATATTTGCAACAAATTCTTCATTGATGAAGCTGTGACCAAGCACCTTCAGGTATTCCAAGCAAACTTCCTTTACACAGTGGATCAGGGTGTTGCATCAGTGAAAATGAAGTTCCTCATCAAAATGAATCAGAGGGATTTGATTCTGATGGATACTGGGGATGGATTGAAGTCTGAAGAAAAGCTGCAAGATAGTCATCTCATCAACAATGCAGTGGTCATTATGGATATTGACTGGAAAGATACCAATTTTCCATATGAAATACCAGACCACAGCCTCCTGTCAGAAAATGACAGATTGGCACTCAATAAAAAGCTTGCTGCACAAACAGACGGAATGGAATTTCTTCACCAAAACGGGATTCTTGTTTAATACCTGAAATATGCTCCAGAAAACAGCATGTCTGCTTCAATTTACAAGGATTTGCCTTGTGCATTACACCATTATGCCTTAGAGAGAGGAAATTTGTGCACAAACATTTTCACTCATTCTGGCAGACAGGAACAGTTACACTTATCAACCTTGTTTGTTGTGAAGTCCTACATCAACAGCTGGAATGAAAAACAAGGCAATTTATTGAATCTTTGGCAGATCATAAAAACTTTCATGTTGTCTTAATAGCAGTGCATAAAAAGACACCCAAAAATGCTGACAATTATGTGCATGCAGTAAGGAAAGGATTGACAGACAATGAGCTAGAACTAACCAGTGAAATTATTGAGGTGGTAGTAGATTGGATGCTGTCTGATGAGATGGAGAATCAGCTATATGACACGGCTTATTGGAAAGAATTCCATAAAAAGATACATGGAGAATGGCATGCAGTCTCAAAGAAACTAAATACTTCCATGTGCCAATATGCCAAGGGAAATGTGACAAGTTATCAGCCACTTTCATTTTCTGTCAAAAGTCTTCATCCATACCAAGCAACAGTGATGTCCAAAAACATGAAAGTATCCAATGGTTGTTTTGGTTTTGCCAAGATTCAAATAGACCTTGCCAATTCCTTTTATCATGGATCTATCCATCATCAATGAGCAATGGAAATCATGACACTTTCTTCATTTCAAAAGCCAATGATTCATATTCATCACAAAGTCAGTGCAAAAAGAAAGGAGCAGAAGCAATCAACTGTTGCATTGGTTGAAGTGAAATGGGATACATCATGTGCTATTCCCAAGGTAGGATTCCCTTTGGGAATCAATGATATTATGACTCTTCCATATCGAATTGAGACTGACCAGTGAAATATGTTCCATGACAATGTAAGAAATCTTCTGGCAGTGATGGGCCAATATCATAACACAATCAAAGACAAACTCTCTGCATTCACAACTCATAAAGATTTGGGATATATAAAGGGCAATCTTGTTTTGGAGTTATGCAGGGTGTTTCAGGCTGTTGGATACCATACCTTCATGGTGCTATGTGAAATGGATTATGGTACTCTTGCATATTATGCTCATTTGGTGAAACTCCCAAGGTTTGCTTCAATGAATATGGTCTTCAATGAGGATGCAATACAATACAATCACATCATCAGGTTGTGTCCGTACTTTTTCTATGGTTGTTCTAAGGTCAAGATATTGATTGTTGAAGGTGCTCACCCACAACTCCCAGCAATGCAATTTAGAAAGGAAAAAATAGGTGGTGCTGTGGTGATGAGACACAAACAAAATTTGATGGATTTGCATTTGTTCCTGGAAAAGCATTATCAAAGAAATGACATAAAGATATGGGACTGGGACTATGCCATGGATCAAAGATAGCTGTCTGCTTGGCAAAAAACTTCA
>JALLPD010001305.1:0-12413 GCA_036940065.1 Cyclotella cf. meneghiniana | reverse complement strand
AATCTGGTATGTACCTGGTGTATGTGTAGTGTATACCAGTCATATACCAGGTTTTCATCATACATCCACCATTTCCTGGTATACAGTTGGCATATATAGCTGTCATTTCCAATATACCAGGCGTATACTCCCGTTTACCGATCGTAGTGTACTAAAGCTTACTAAAGCTATCCTGCAGACAGACAGACTCCTGCTCCAAGCCCCACGAGTTCCCTTTGTTCTTGATCTAAAACACAGACAATTAATTCTCATGAAAATAAGCAATGGGAATTTAATGATTATCAACTACCATGTTGTAGTCTTGGTTCCTTAGATTGCTTTTGAAAAGATTCTGGGAAAGACACTTCACACTACCATCAGCCTTTCTTGTCCATGTCACTGTACCATCTAGCAGTGTTCTTTTTCTCCCACTCCATAATCTAGGCTAGCCCTGTACAATCTTGCAGCTTCATTTCCTCCCACTCCATAATCTTCAAGCATGAGTGAAGCCAACTACACTGCACGCGCCACCAACCGTACCACCATCAAAGCACTCATCAGCCAACTCATGCTCACAAGTGACAACTCTAGCCGCTACCAATACAATGATGCCAATATCTTCATCACCTCAATCAAGCATCAACTCAAAGCCTGTTACAATGATCAACAGCCTGGCCAGGGCATGAAATTGCTCATGGCCGCCACCCCGAATACCCTCAGCCGAAAGCCAGAGACAAAATCACCGCTTGTACCATCCTTGCACAAGCCAAGGATGAAGCCTGTCACCTCAAACAATCCACCGGCAAGGACAAGAAACCAAAATTCGAAACCAGAGCAGAAGCTAAAGTTGATGTGGATGACCGCAACTACACAATCCATGCCACCATTGGGACCAAACAGCGGCTGAAGCCATTGCAACCATTGTCGGCAGCAATGTGACTGATCAAGTCCTTTGTAACATGGAGGGCATTCTCAAGGGCGTGACAAGTACCTCCTTTCTGAAGTCATCCAAGCCATCCACAATGGTGCCATGCTCCCCACAGAGAAAGATGTCATCTCACTTCTTGTTTCCTCCCTTTCAATTTTTGCAAAAAGTTCACCAGCAACATAGATCGTGCGAAAGTGACAAGCATACAGTCTTGATCATGACAAATCCACCATCATTCTCACCATCCTCTCCAACATCCATGCCACCACCCTCCACGTTTGAGGTCGCGACTTTCACAAAACTCTGCAAATCAACCACAGAACGTAGAAGTATAACCACCAACACATGGCTACCTCAGTTGCTGACATAGTCTCCTTACCAATGCCAATTCCACCTGGGACCTCTCCAAAGCCCCTGCCCCATTAGGTGCAGCCAACTCAGTTGCTGACTTGTTCAACCTTCTCAACCACTTTATGAATGAGGACTACAAAGAATCAGCTTTGAGTGCAGCCAAGTCTGACGACAGTGCCTCCTCTGTCAAAACATGCCATTGCCGCCATCCCGCTCATGGTTCATTGCGCTCAACACACACTTCCACCACCAACCACTCCCACAGCAAGTCACGCAACAACCGTTTCTACAATGACAATCCATGCAAACACTGCAGAACATGTAAACATACCAAGAAAACCCCAATACACCACCAGACAAATTTTGTTTTTGGAACAAAAAGTTCACTGGTTGGCAACTGCAGTGCATTTGCATCAAGATTGAGCTAAAGTACATCTTATGTCACAAATTTGAGGACAAAGGGGTGGCGTCCAACAGCCATTGATGGTGTGGGGGTATGGAGGTCAAGCAGTGGATTGAGTTCAAAAGAAAAAGAACCAACAAACCTAAAATTACAACCTCAATTGATCATTACATTACCACAAATAATGTATTTGATCCGCTTTTGTCCAGCCTTGATTGTCCTGACCCACCCAACAACAATACTGACAAAACAATTGCCCCGCTCGCACCCCAACCATTTATGCAGATGCCTGCACAAAAACCATGTCCAACACATACTAAAACTCCTTGACGAACAAGAATCTGTTTTCCTTGACCGTTGCATCACCCGAGCCAAAAGCAAATGAACCACTATTGCAAAATCCAACCCAAACAATAAACACCACCTTGCTATTGACACCGCACACAAACTATCCATGCAACAAATCACTCCTACCTAACGTACTTGCAATATGGCCTACCATCTACAATCTGCCTTCAAACGCACCACCCAATGACTAACACCCACAAAACACGTGCATTTTGCACCATCCCATTGTGTCCACCTTTTCTCCAATGGTACCACACCCCTCATCATGGTCACATTTGACTCCGGTGCGGATGGTCACTATCTCAGTGAATGCGATCACAAACACACCAACCTTCCTATTTTATGCCCTTCCAGAAGACGTGTCAGTGTTGCAAATGGTGGCACCAGCACGGCCAAACACGTCACTCAACTGCCTTTCAAACACTTATCTCCTTCCGCCACCCAAGCCAATACTTTCACCGACTTCCCATCCTCCGTCATGAGTGTTGGTAAGACAGACAACAATGGTACCATTTCCATTTTCACAAAAGATGGTGTTACTATGCACAAGGAAAGTGATGTGCTCATCACCTGTCATGGCAATCCCATACTCATCAGCGTACGTGATGAACACGTCCATTATTGTATCCCCCTCATCCAACAGAAAGGTACTTGGCAACCATGCCCTCCCTCACAATGCATAACCTGTGACTTACAACAAGCCAATAGTGTTTATGACTTACCATCAACAGAGCAGGCTATTAAGTGGTTACATGCAGTTTGTGGCTACCCCGCGAAGTCCAACACAACCTCCCTCCACGGCAAAAAGATCCAAGATTTGTACACTACAGTTTATTATCACAGAGAAACTACTTTCTCTGACCAAACTGGCCAATTCCCAACCAGGTCACTACATGGTAACAAGTACATCATGGTCCTCATCAAAATAGATTCCAATGTCATCCTGCTGGAACCCATAAACGATCGCTCCAACCAAGATCTACTACTTGCCTATGCTGCTCTCGTTTGACTTCGCCGCGCTGGCATATCTCCCAAAAAACATGTCATGGACAATGAAGTCTCTGAACACATGAAGCACCACATCAGAGATCACCATAAACTCACCCTTGAACTTGTGCCACCAGACTGTCATTGACACAATGCAGCCAAGGTTGCCATCCACAATTTAAATCTCACTTCCTCAGTGTACTAGCTGGCATGGCCCCTTCCTTCCCACCACCCTTTGGGATTGCCTCCTTCCCCAAATGAAAATCACCCTTAATCTTCTCTGACAATCCAATGCCACCCCCACTGTGTTGGCTTATGCTCATCTAATTGGTCCCTTCGATTACAACAAAATGCCTCTTGCACCCATGGGCTGTGAAGTCCGAGTCCACAAAACAACCAACAGACGTGGTACATGGGCTTTCCATTGTGTTGACAGCTGTTATCTCAACACGTCACCCAAACATACCAAGTCCACAATTGTCACATCAAAGCTACCAAAACTGAGCACCTCAGCAACACTATCTCCTTCAAACATAAATCCATCACTAATCCCACCCTCTTGCATGCCGACAAACTGATGCATGCGCTTGCTAACTGTAAAGCCACTCTCATGGGTACTCTGTCACCAACATCTGACCAAGAATTCAAGGATTTACAACAACTATTCCAACAGGTTGAAACACACCTCACCAACCCTCCTCCCAGCACACCAGCCACTACCCCACCACAGCTCCAAGGGTGGCACCTTCCACTACACCCCCCTCAACACAAGTTCCGAGGGTGCAGGACAATACATGCACCTTATGCATACCTATTACCAACACTCCTCCAATACACCCAGCCTCCCTTCCTAACAAAACCACGTACTCTGCCATAGCACACCGTTGCCGTCAAAGTCATCGATGCCTCCTTGAACCCTCATCCACTGTGTACTTCCCTACACAACCACCAGCTTTTAGCACACATTCCCGAGTACATGCTGTCAACCCTCCAAGCAACACTCCTTCCACCTGCCCATCAGGCCCTTGCCAACCTACCATAGCCAGCAATGGAAAACGACACCATGCTCTATTCACCCAGTCCCTACCCAACTCGTGTTTCCTCCACAATTTCCACTGGTTAGAACAAGAAGTTCACCACGCTCTTGTCATCCTTGATGAGCTATGCGGAAAACTCCTTAACTACAGACAACTCCTCCGACACCCTAAATACAAATCTCACTGGAGCTCTCTTCCGCCAACAAAATTGGTCATATAGCCCAGGGTATCGGTACTCGGGTTAAACACACCAACACTTTTCATTTCATTACAGAGGACAATAGTCACAAGCATTGTCAAAAAGATGTTACCTACTGCACTTTTGTTTGCACTGTCTGCCCCAAAAAGTCTGAACCCAACTGTACCTGTTTCATTGCCAGTGGCATCAAAATCAATTATCCTGGAGAAGTCTCTAGCCCCACCACTGAAATTCTTGTCATCAAAATACTTTTCAACAGTGTTATCTCCATCCCAGGTACTCGTTTTATGACTATGGACATTTCCAACTTTTACCTCATGACTCCTTCAAAATGTCTGGAATACATAAGCATTTAACTCTCTGGCCTCCCAGACAAAATCATCAATGAATATGACTTACATGCCAAAGCCAACCACAACAACATTATTTTTGTCAAAGTAGTCAAAGGTATATACAGCCTGCTCCAAGCTGGCTTATGTGCTCAAGAACTCCTCAAAAAACGACTCAACAAACACAGCTATTTTCAGAGTAAACTCATCCCCGGCCTTTGGAAAAATGAAACCCGCCCTATTCAATTTGTATTCACAGTTCATGATTTTGGCATCAAATACATCAGTAAAGAACATGCCAACCACTCAAGTCTGTACTCCATTACCATTACAAGATCTCCGTTGATTGGTCCGGCAACAGTTACATCGGTATCCACATGCTCTGGGACTATACCAACTACAAAGTCCATCTTTACATGCCTGCCTACATCAAAAAGGCTCTCATCCAATTTCAACACCACTGCACCAAGAAACAAAGCCAACCTTTCCCTCACACTCCCATCCAATATGATGCCAAAAAATAATACGCCAAACAATAACCAACCTTGCCCAAGCTTGATGCCAAAAGCACCATTCATACAGAAAGTTTGTGAAAAATTCCTCTTCCTTGTTGCGCAGTTGATGACACTCTTCTCATGCCCCTCAGCATCATTGCCACCCAGGCTGCTTCTCCAACACAGGCATCTATGAAAGAAACCAAACAATTCCTTGACTACCTTGCCACTCAAGAAGAAGCCATCCTTACTTACTCCAAAGGTAATATGATACTTGCTGTACACTTCAATGTCAGCTATCTCACTGAACCCGGTGTGCACAGTCATGCAGGCAATCCTTTTTTGTCCTACATTGTTACCACTCCATCCAACAATGAAGCCATCCTCAATATTGCCCAGATCATCAAACACATGTCCTCTGCCATGGAAGTCAAACTCACTGCTCTCTACATAATGGCACATGAAGCAGTCTACATCCTCATCATCCTTGAAGAACTCTGCCACAAACAACCACCTACCCCCATCCAAACTGACAATGCCAATGCTGAACAAGTTGTACTTCGAAAAGTGCAACCCAAACAGACTAAAGAAATGAACATGCGCTTCCACTGGCTCTGTGATAGCAAATGCTACAACAATTCAATTTTTTCTGGTGCCCCATCAAAACCAACTATGCCGACAATTGGACCAAACACAACTCCTGCCGCTCACCATGCCCGCATCTGCAAAGAATTCATCACACCCCTCATTGTCCTTGAACTGCTACGTATGACCAAAAGGGCTGCTCTTGCCGCTTAAAATAAACCCATGGCACTTGCGAGGGTGTGATGATAGTATTAACTACCTAGTTACTAAAGCTATCCTGCAGACAGACAGACTCCTGCTTCAAGCCCTACGAGTTCGCTTTGTTCTTGATCTACAACACAGAAAATTAATTCTCATAAAATAGGCAATCGGAATTTAATGATTATCAACCACCATGTTGTAGTCTCGGTTCCTTAGAAGTAAACCCCTTCAAAATCAATCCAGTTACAGGATCCCAAAAACCTGAATGCCTCAACAAATGCATCTCCAAACTTGAGATCATTGTTGTCTCTGTCAGACAAAAGTTGGAGAGATGTTTCATATAGCAATTCAACATTACATCTTACCTCAACCAGTCACAATATTCAATTTTTGAAGATTCTTATCAGTGGCTATGAGCACGGCAACAAAGAATTCAACAAATGATACTGTAATTAAAAGGACTTGAATATTTTTGCACAAAACAGAATTAGACAGCAAAAAGGTGAAAGGCAAGAAAATTACTTTATTATCAAAGTATTGCTGAGGTATTCAAACGTATTATCGGAGAACATGTCATGAAAGCATATGCTGCAGTAAGGGGTATATATCAAGTCTATGTATACTTGGAGGAGATCGCAAGATAGGTACATTTCATCTGCCATCCAGAACTGTGGAGAACAAAAAGAAAGAAAACAAGAATGGTCAAAATTCCATGCATAGTTGAAACAAAATGGTGATAGCTATCACTGAGTAGTAAGAACAAAATGTAGTGCAATGAAAAGAGTAAGTGAACTTACCATGGAGGTCAATGGAATGGGAAAGATGCCATGAGAATGAAGGACACAAAAATATTATGTGAGCATGAATTTAATCTTGATGGAGTTTAGGACTGATACCACAACTGACATTCAGGTTGATTTGTGTTTATTGCTGAGTGATATTGTCATCATATAACTAGCGCCAAAAAAGGCTGTCAATTAATATAAGAAACAATACTCATGTCTGAGTCATGAACAACACAAGACATTTGGCTTCCCACGGGAGTCACTCATCTGATCATCAAATATGACAATCCATCTCTGAGCTACTCATGATGACACCTAAGTGTGCAATGTAACACATGTTGTCTGGGTCATAATGTTCTTGGATGGGATATCCGACATAAAAATGGAAACAATGTGCCTTTCACTCATTTGCACTCATGAGAAATGGTATCCAGGATACTGTATATATATACCAAACAACATTCACTGTGTCCAGTTCTATCCAGTGACAAAGCAATGGTTGGCATGGGTAGATCTTCATTGTTCTGGTCTGACACCATGTCAGATGTGTGAATTGTATTTCCTAAATGACTCGTGTTTTTCAAGAAAGTGATTCATTGTTTTCTTTCAGTGAACTGAGCACTGATTAATAATTGATCCATTGATCATGCAATTGATGGTTCAAATGGGTCCAAAAGGCTTGGATCTTACATATTTTAAAAACAGAAGCACATCAGTGGATTAATCAAAACAAGAAAAATTACAGCGTATTGATTTTATACTTCAAGGTTTCAGTATTTTCAAGATCAATGTATTACATCTACAGAATATGTCAAAGCAAACAACCATGGGGAAAGAAGAAGGGATATTTAGGTTTTCTGGGAATTTCTAGCCAAGGGAATGAGATATATTAAAAATATTTCAGCTGCAGTTCCTACTGGTTTACTTACAGATGGAAATGAATTTTTGAATTATTTATGTTCCAAAAGTAGAAGATGAGCAAAAATCCGAGATGTCTATGGGGAACGGCAGATATAGGAAAGGTAAGATAAAGGTTTTTCTACCTCTTTTTACTTTACAGCTGATGTGTGTAACATAAAGTTCAGCACTTACATTATATAATAAAGATTTTAATGCCTATGTACACACAAAGAATCTAGTAGTCAACTGATTGTGTATGCTGTGCTGCATGATGTTTTTTTCTTTTTGTAGAGTATTCATTGTTATTTATAAAGAGATTTTTCTGCAACTGCACTGCATGACCTTCTTAGGCTGCATGCACTGAAATCATGTATACCACTTTGCAAACCTCTGTTGAACAAATACCAGATTAAATATGATGGTGATCATTCTACATGCAAAGGAATTAGTACAATAAATGTAATATGCAAAATTTGTTCACTGGACAGTCACTGACGGGAATGAAGTACTATAATATATTATCTATGACAGCAAAAATGGCAGAAAATTCTCAGGAGGAATTTTCAACATTGGTGGCAACCTTCTGTTTTGGCAAATCTTGGCCTAAAAATTGATGTGATCACCCATCCCCCCGTCACAGCGACTCGCAAAAACTTGGGATATATCAATCATTAAGATTTAATGTTAAGGTTAGTTATAAGTATAGGTAATAATTTGGATTTTTGGACAAAAGTCAGAGTAGATCCAAAATTTTGACAAAAAACAGTCTGTCTAGACATATTGACTTTTTCCAAATTTAGATAACTAACAGATTTTGACTTTGGAATCTGTAATAGGAAGCAATTTGGAAGATCCAAATATGAGTTTGTTTGGACTTATAGACCAATTGACAAATTACAGCAGGCACATATTTGGAACACTTTTGAAACCATATTTTGTGCCCCTTTAAGAGATAAAATGTATTGCATACAGTGTTCCCCCCTAGACAACACTGTATTGAATGCAGCCCTGTGTAAATATGCAGTTTAGATACTAAGTAAATCTGACGGTTACTGCTGCAACAGATGCTGCAAGGTTTTGGGTCAATGCCCAGGTCCATGCAGTGCAGCGTTTGAGCCCAGAGTGAGGTAGCATGCTATAATTGAGTAAAAGGTTTGAGTCCAGTATCAGATAAAACCCTAGTCTCAGGTCTGTCGTTAAGGAATGTTTTGCAGTCCAAATTTTAGGAAAATGTGCACTGTCTGAATTGTTACAGCATAATGCATGGTGGGTTAGGATGTGGGGTAATTTTTACTAGTTATGGTCCATGACATTGCATTCAATACAATGTTGTTTAGGGGATGATCCATGTTCTCATTATTCTGTTTACGGTGCACGATCATATTGAATGCAGTGTCAAAAGTGCTCCAAATAGCTGAACTCTACTTTAAACATCATTTTTCTGAGCACATGGATATCCATGTTGGAATGAGATGTGTTCCTACAAGTTATCACTTCCAAGAATTACTGTGAAACTAAACCATGCCTGAACTAGGGAGTTGAGAGAACACCAGAAAAACTGATTTTCAACTAAAAGATACCATAATTTGTATGGTTTTAAATAGGAATCAGTATGTAGCATGCACTAAGTAGTATACAACCATGCTGGTTGGTGTGGATCATCTAATTTGGAATATGATAAGCAAATCTATTTCACAATATTAGGTACTAAACAGATCTCAATAGATGCCAAAATAGATATTAATGGTTTTTAGACAAAGAGATGATAGTTTAGAAAAATCATCAGGCAAGAAACGTTTTAATTTTCTAACTTAGATGGGGAATTAGTTGAACCAATAGCGAATAGAAATTGCAATCACAGCAATTATAACAATTAAATCTTATTTTTTACTGTTGTTAAATCCATGATTTTGTTGTAAAATCAGAATACACTAAATTAGCAAACACTCCAATAGCCCAATAGTGACCTTCTTGCCACTTCATAAACAACCAACGTCAATGGATGGGGGGGCGTATGCTAGAAAAATTGGATAGATGGATAGACGGAAGGAATGATGACAGCCATATATTGATAAAAAATTGTGTGGGAATGCTATTGGACTATTGGGATAGATCTCAAATTGAGCTGTCAGTAGTGCTTGCAATTGGGCTATTGGGCCTCACCAAACTGCAATAGTCAACAATAAATTGATTTTTTCTACCTATTGCTCTATTGGGACATACTAAATCAAGATTTTTGGGCTCCATCTTACATTATTACTTTTTAGCAATAAAAATGCTATTCATTATTCTATTGGTTGAACAAAATCACAGCGTTAAAATGATCTATTTCTAACTTAAAAAATCTAATTACATCAATTATGGCTAAATTATAATTTCACTTTCTAGCCGCAGTTTGGTTTAGATCTGATTCACACAAATACTGGATCTAATCTTG
The DNA here is from genome assembly GCA_036940065.1 of Cyclotella cf. meneghiniana. Lineage (NCBI taxonomy): Eukaryota > Bacillariophyta > Thalassiosirophyceae > Thalassiosirales > Thalassiosiraceae > Cyclotella > Cyclotella cf. meneghiniana. The sequence continues at coordinate 2,450 of JALLPD010001305.1, read as the reverse complement.
TGAATATCTTATCAAGAGTGTCTACATTCTGTCCATTGGGCATAAATAATTGTACTACCAATCAATTTTGGCAAAGAACTTTGGGGTTGGTTGTCTTTTGAGGAGATAGTTTTCTTTCGGCTTTTTCAACTTTTTGTACTCTTTCTATGCTGAATTGCTTAGGTATCCAGTTTTCTTTTGGGAAATTTTTCATTTTTTTTAGACTGGCTATTCACTTGTCTGTCAAAGGTTATTTAATAACTGGTCACAGTCCCAGCTCAACAGCACAACCCGCGAATGCAAAGCCTAACATCAAGTGAAAGCACACGGTTCTCAGAAATTCCCAGACCACACGTGCAACAAATAAAAGTTGTCCACCACAATTTTTACCATGTGCATAATGAATTGTGAAAACCATCATAGAAGAATTGCTTCCATTTGGCAAGTCAATAAGTTGCTAAAATGCCATGTGTGAAGATTTCAGTATAAGTGGTCGTTCTCACTAATTCTTCATGATATACATGAGATGACAGTTGTTGTTGACATGAGACATTTCATGATCTTTGTTGAGTCATAAGGTATGTCATTCTTAACTTTTCTTCCTATTCCCTATATGCAGGTAGATGATGTTATTATAAAATTTTTATGGACACTCTTGAGCAAAGATAATTCCTTGCAGGAAGAATTATAAGCCAAAATTAACCTCTAATGCATGTGTTGGGCCAAAAGCTTTGGAAAGTTTGATTCCCAAGGAATAGTAAACAATATTCAGATAGCAAAAGATTGTCATTTTTTTCTGAAGATAATGGGAGACTATCACATTCATTTTTTGGTGAAATTTTACCTAAGTTCATTCTAGCTGTTCATAAGCTCTAAACCTGCATCTGGACTGGCTGTTTTCTGTTTCTTATGTCCAATTCCTATCACTCCTATGTTGATGACATTTAGAATTGTATCATTTTTGGATGATCAGACCTTTGTTTGACAATAATGCCAATTTTTACATCCGTGGATTCACCAAAATCTTGACATGATTTGCCAAAACGGGGGGTTTAAAAATATAGAAAAAATACTATACATGTGCAAGGGTGTTCTAAACTGCTCTAAAAAGATTCCAAATTGAACAGTTGGAAATGGAAATTTGAATTTCGGATTAGAAATGAATGAAAACAGTACTCAATGTATTGTTCGAAGCAAGGTGCAGAGGGGTTCAGCAAACACCATGAAAATTACTTTTTGCTAAAAGATATCATATTATTTTTTGGTGGTTAGAAGTATAGGTATCATATGGTCAAGTAGTACATAAGTACCGGTTTTTGAGAATATAAGGATGAATGTATACAATCCAAATATCATTTAGAAAATTATATACACATCTATCTGACAGTATCCGGTTCTAAACGGATTGCAATAGATTGTTAAAACAGATTTTCAAAAACTTTTAGACCCAGAGAGATGTTTCAGAAATATCATATGCTAGAAAAGTTAACTTTCTAACTTAAAATCTAATCCATCTTGTAAAATCAAATTACAATGGTTATTGCAAAAATTGCTTTTAATATTCGAGCCACAGATAAGTTTAGATGTATTAATATTGAAAATCAACCACTCTTGTGAATATAATCTCAAGAAAGACTTTAATGTATCTTTTGACATTGAATAATTGTGCTACTTGACAATGTTGAGAAATCAGTTTTCTTATGATTCGTTTCTTTTAGCTTTACTAATTTTTGAATTATTTCTTTCTTCAATTACTAAGGTGGCCAGTTTTTGTTTTGGTGATGTTTCTTGAAGATTGGCTTTTTACGTAACTATTGAAGGTTCTTTGAAAACGGGTCTCAGCTCAACAACACATTCTACTCATGCCAAGACTCCAACAGTATACTCAATCACCATGAACAATAGCAGTACATAAACACAGAACAAGAACAATTGTAACAACAATAATAGAATCATGTTTCCCAGAAGTTCCCATGCCAAATACAACAATTAATAGTTTGCACCATAATGTTCATCACTCACTTCTAGTCTGCTGAGAACAACCATCTGCAAAACAAAAGAACTAGATATTTTCAAGATTCACATTTGTTTAATGCTTTGTGATGCAAGTGCACCAAGATTATACCAATCTTGAAAGGTCTTGGTAGCTTGAATGTGTACAGTGAATATTTCTATTTTTTCTACCTACTGTAGATGATATTTATTACTATTCTATTGTACTCTCTAGCTAGGATTTTTTGGGATAACTATCAGGTAAACAGTAAGCATAGTTCTGACCTAAGCCGAATGGTAGGAATATTTTATGCAATTCTAGGAAATAGAAGTGTAGATTTCTAAGAATTGAAGTTGGAAAATTATAAGCTGATTTTTAGAGATGTACATGAACTGAACAGTCCTCCTGCTCTTAGGTAGTTCCTTGTGGAAAAACGAGGGGCTGCTGATATTGGATGCATTTCAGGCAGCCCAATCTT
>JALLPD010001304.1:0-12464 GCA_036940065.1 Cyclotella cf. meneghiniana | reverse complement strand
CTCCCTATACTTGTATGGGATGTTTCTCAGAAGTTTTCTGAGAAGAAAACATATTTTGAATATTGTTTCTCAGAAACAAATATCTTGTGATTTGAGTACTTCATTTGCTGTTGCCAAGTGAAGAGGACCTTTGGGAAGTTCCAGTTGGAAGCTCCTAGAGCTTAGAAGTGTAAGCAGATTCTTGTCCTATGTCAGGTTACTTGTTACCATAAAAACATGCCAGTCTGAAGCATCTTGGAAACAGCAGACAAAAAAGACAACTTCTTGTCGTTTTTTGCTCCTGCATCCCTCCCGATGATTCTCAGCATGATTGGGGAGCATCATTGAATGGACATGCATGGACATGGAATATGATATGCAGCAGCAACAATGCTTGAAGTGGAGGATTAATGTGATTGATGGACTGTGGGAACATGCATACTTCTGCTTTAGTTCAAAATTTGTCTCTGCACGAAAGGAGATGAAAGGCCGCCCTTAAACTTTAGGGGCCACCTAAAATCTATTGTAGGATAGTGGCCTAGCCAGGCCGGTATCCTACAAATTGACTCAAGTTAGAATTGTACTTAGGGGAGGTTTTGGGAACATTTGGGGTTGCCTAAATTGGTCCCTTTAAATTAGTACAATTTTTGGTTGTCACCCAAGCTGTATCATCTACATCAAACTGTAGATGTCCCTGTTGAGGCATGACCCGACTTTTCAGTTATGGCACCCTAATGGGGAATTTTCTCCAGTGCTGGTGCTAGATGTTTGCAAGAGTCCGGTGTTAGAACTGGGACAGTGCCCCAATGTGGTCCAACATATGTCTGTTAAGACACCGCTCTCTCTTCTTTAACAGTTAAAAATCTCTCATTGCCTGTATAGGACTTCAAGTCATACACCAACAGCTAGCTGCATGGACATTCTCGACAAGATGCAAAAACTGGTGCAGTGGCTGCTGTGTGTAACTTTTACCTATTAAGTATGAACAAACAAACAAAACAATAGGAGTCTCCTGAAATTGCTTTTTTGGTCTAAATATCCAGATATCCAAATATTTGAATCCCCCAAAACTGTTCCAAACCAGTCCCAGATCTGAGATCCTTTGATTTTCTCTAAATCTGGGAACAAGGTTCCTTGTCCGGACAGGCCTCTTTGTCTAAATTTAGAAGTCTTTCATTTTCCAAACATTGGACCACGTTTCACAACGTGCCCCAGCGCACAGGACACACCATACCACGTATATCATGTTGTGCACAACGATAATATTATATATCAAAAAAATTGTCGACCACTTTTTTGCCTCATCGTGCACGCGCATTGCGTACCTTGTGTACAGAGTGTACCTTGTACCATAAAAGATATTATATTGTGTACGGATTGTGTGTTGATCCATGAACCGAGAAACAATGCACCATCTAACGGCCTCAACGCCCACTGACAAAGACGAACTGTACCTCAATACATGATCACAACGTATTCAACAATCAAAATCATCTGTCGACGTGCTCAATAACCCCCCACTGCCCCCAGAAACATTCTACCATGTCCTTCGCCGAACAAGTTGCCGCCCAAATCCCATCGTACACCCGGATGATCTCGGGCTGCCACGACGTTCAAACGTCCGCCGACGCCAACATCACCGCCTTCGAACTCCCCAATCCCGCCGGGCGACGCGGAGGGGCCTGCACAGCTGCATTGCTGCAGGTGCTGTACAACAAGAGTGGAAATGAGAGCTGGGTCGATGTTTTGAGGAAGATGAGAGCGAATCTGGCCGAGGGGGGCTACACGCAGGTGCCTCAATTAAGCAGTTCCAGGATCATTGATGTCAATGAACCCATGACCATTGTAGAAAATCCGTCGGGGACGAAGAGGGCTCTTCTCATTGGCATTAACTATACGGGGCAGCAGGGAGAGTTGTCCGGTTGTCACAACGATGCCAAGAATATATCCAAGTATTTGCAGAATGAGCTGGGATTCGAGAGCAGGAATATGAGGGTGCTCATGGACGATGGGGCGCATCAGAATCCGACCTATGCCAACATCATGTCTGCCTTCGATTGGATCGCGAGTGTTAGTGAGCCGGGAGACACCGTCTGGATCCATTACTCGGGACATGGTGGGCGATTGCCCGATCAGAACGGAGATGAGGAAGATGGATATGACGAGACACTTATACCGGTGGATTTTCAGAGCGCGGGTCAGATTCGAGACGATGATGTGCTGAAGCATTTGGTCAAGCCGATGCGTGAAGGGGTTACTATGACATGTTTGATGGACTGTTGTCACAGTGGAACTGTCCTCGATCTTCCTTACAGATTTATCGCAGATGGTGATCATGTAAGCTTACTCCGCAGTGTTTTAACAACTCTTGACATCGAATCGTTTATGATGCTCACTTCATTCTTTGTTTTTTTTGTCTAATTAGGTCGAGATGGAAAGAAACGAAGGTTTCAACATAGAAGATTGGATGGGCGTGGCTGCAGATGTGCTCAAGGCGGGAGCTGCAGTTTACGTGGCTGGAGAAGCGGCGGAGGCCATGGCTGATTGTTGTGTCATTTTGTAATGTGAAGCAGATACGTTTGTGTGGTCATTTGTTGTGTAGTGTTTTCTGTTTAATGTCTTTGTCAGACACCGTACCAAGAAGATTATGAAACAGGACCTGGACTATAGAGCCAGGTCAATCGACTGCTAGGAATGCGGTTCGAGTGGAGCTTGTTTAACGAATTGAGATGTTGTCACACGAGATTATAACTAAGGTAATTAGAGTCATTTTTGCTGCGCTATAGCGGCACCATTTTCAAAGACACGTCGGTTACAAGTCGACTTCCCATTTTCAGCTAAGGAATAACACACAACGTCTGGTTCAATTCCCTCCAGAAAGACAAATCGTGATACGGGTTACAGAATTGTGCAAAGTATAAGTTTATTTACAACTCCGAAACGGTGAAGTCATACTCGCCGGTAGTTTCAGCATTTTCTCCGGAGATCCAAATCCAATAAGTTTGCCCTTCCTCGGTTAGCAATTCATATGAAATCTTTTCATTTATGCCCCAGTCATAATGAGCAGAACCTTGAAGTTCTTCGGAGCACGATAGACTTTCACATGATCCTGTAAATATCTTCAGCACACTATTGCCAGTTGCTTCAGAATAGAGTTGATATTCTAACTTCATTTCAGAGCCATTACCAATAATTTTATACCACAGCCCTCTCGCGTCATGATACCCAGTCATGAACCATCCACACGATGGAAGATCATCAGGTGTTGCTCCAAGTAGTGTTGAGTGACCTTTATCTGAAAATGGATTCGATGGAGAAACACTGACTTTTNAGAGTCATTGCCAATAATTTTGCACCGCAGCCCTCTCACATCACGATGCCCAGTCATGAACAATCTACATTATTGAAGATCAACATGTGTGTTGCACCAAGTGTTGAGTGATCTTTATCTGAAAATGGATTTGATGAAGAAACACTGACTTTTGTTGCTCCGGTGCATTTGTCATTGCTGGGCACATCATACTCTGTAACATTGAATTGAAATTGACCGGAGCTTTCAAATGTTTGCCCGTAGACAAACACAATATATGACTCGCCCGCTTCAGCAAAAAACTCTCTAGCCGCCATATGACTGGATTCGTACATGACTGTTTCCTCATCTGACAGACACTGAGGATTATCGCAGGTCCCCTTGGCAACTGCTATCGTGTTGCCTTCTAACGCCTCGTTAAGCTGATTATATTCCAACCTTACAATAGTACCATGACCAGTGAACTGATACCACACACCCCTCTTCGAATAAAAGCAATATACTCCCCCTTCATCTTCTGTTGCTCCCTTCATGTTGCCCCTGACTACTGCGGGGAACGAGGTAATGTTTGTTGCATCGATGCATCTGTCATTGGTTGGGATTTCGAACTCAGTAACTCTCAATGTATATTCACCAGCACCGTTACTGTAGTCACCAGACAATAAGAAGAGATACGAGTCTCCTTCCTTTGCAATGAAGTTATGGGAAGCTAGTGTACGCATGTCATCCCAAGTAGCACCGTATGATTCTCCCAATGCGGAACCTTCAACAGTTGTCATACAATTTAAGTTGCCGACGCCGCAGGATCCAGTAAAGATAGACAACACACTATCATAATAATCGTACGATCCCTGCGGTATGAGATCATATTCGAGTGAAATAATTTTTTGCTTGTCACTTCTAAGAGAATACCACACCCCTTTCAACCCATCGCTTGTCCTGCATTTGTCGTCATCGAAATAAGATTGNATCTATTCCACAGAGTACAGGATCATCAGCGTAAACTTGTGACGTGAAGCATAAAGAAAGTGTTCAGGGAGCTCTATTGCTTGTCCTGTATTTGTCATCATTGAAATAAGATTGATCGGTCCATGAATCTGTGGCTGTTGTTCCGGTAAAAGAAGCTGGAAGATCAGTCAGAGAAAATGCATTTTCACAATTGACATTTCCTGAAACAGGAATCGTTGACATCTGGCATTACAATGGAAATAATGAAATCAAGATCAAAAGGCTAAATCTTAACGACATAAACGTAACGTTACAAGAAGCTTCATACCATTGTTTCTCCAGATGGATCAAGAGTTGAAGGATCCGGACCCTGGTTAGCAATTATAGTAGGTGATTTATGAATACATTCAAGGACGGTTAACTGGCAAAATGAGAAACACTACAAACCTACTTCGTAAAGGGTGCCGTTTGAAAAGAAGTACTGATGAGTATCAGAGTTGTAGGTCAGATCTGAATTCTGACTATGATCGTCCCAGGAGGGGTGGGAGTTATCAGTATCGACATCATAAGTATTTGATGTTGGCCCTTTTGCTCCAACAGTGATCCCTGTAATGATGGAAATTAGTGCTATAATCAAGACAATCAAGGGGATTCCGATAGCATAAGATCTATTTTCGCAGCACTTTGATGTATCATCAGGCGAAGAATACATTTGGTTGATAACAACTTGGGGAGCTTTGGACTCTTGTCTAATTGTTGGTTGGGAGTCACTCATGACTTCGGCTTCGTACACATCGTCATCATTTACGACCACAGCATCAGCAACTATTTCGTCGGTAGAGTCTATCACTTCGTTTTGATTCGCAGACACCTGTTCCTCCTCCGGTATACGGGGATTCGGAAATCTTGAACAAAGTGACATCGATGGGTCTGGGGATGCCACTGATGCCGACAGCAAATTTCTTGTCTGATTGGAATTAGGACGTCTTCCATTATGGTCCAATGTGCTGTAAGATGCATCAAGTCCGTGAGGCTTTTCATGTGCGTCAGAGGGAGGTGGTCGTGGCCTTCTTTCGATACATTTATGTGTTGATGAAGATGCATTGCACGAAAGCTTTGCCTTGGTCGATGCTTTGATTGAAATGGAATTATCAAACACCATGCCAGCTGGTACTGGAGGGCTGTTGGGCGACAGATTCTCACTTGGGCCACTTATCGTTGCTGAAAGTTTTGGCTTCGCGTAAGATATCTTTGACGACGATTCATCTGACCCATTATCCTCAACTGAATTGATTGACACGGTCATGCATCTGTTCTTCTTTGTATTATTTGTTTTTTGATTGATTGGCAAGGCCTTCATACGGCCTGAATCAACACAGACATCAAGAGGCAAAGGGCGTCTATCAACATCTGAAAGATGTTCAACCGTGCCATGCATAACTACATTACCAGACGGCACTGAATGATTGAGAAGTCCATGTTCCAACTGCTTGTTTGATGAAGTTTCCTTGCGTGCAGGATTTTTCCTATTGTTGCGGTGATTTTGTCGTTCACATGGGGAAGAGGATTTACTTTGGGGCTGTNTTTCGATACATTTATGTGTTGATGAAGATGCATTGCACGAAAGCTTTGCCATGGTCGATGCCTTCATTGCAATGGAATTATCAAACACCATGCCAGCTGGCACTGGAGGGCTGTTGGGTGACAGATTCTCACTTGGGCCACTTATCTTTACTGAAAGTTTTGGCTTCACATCAGATATCTCTGATGAAGATTCATCTGACCCATTATCCTCAACTGAATTGATTGACAAGGTCACGCATCTGTTCTTCTTTGTATTATTGTTTTTTTATTGAATGGCAAAACCTTCATGTGGCCTGAATCAACACAGACATCAAGAGGCAAAGGGCATCTATCAACATCTGAAAGATGTTCAACCGTGCCATGCATGACTATATTACCAGAAGGCATTGAATGATTGAGAAGTCCATATTCCAACTGCTTCTTTGATGAAGTTTCCTTGCGTGCAGCATTTTTCCTATTCTTGCGGTGATTTTGTTGCTCACATGGGGAAGAGGATTTACTTTGGGGCTGTGACATGTCTGAACCTGATTCCACTGAATCTTGTAGATGGTTCGCATTTGGGCGGACTATAGTAATTGTTTTTTTGACACGTGAAAAGTGGTTTATTACCTCCAAAATTCCTGGTGTATAGTAGGACAATGTTCTTATGTTGCATGCGTAAATTGCACAAACTTAAGTTTAGAAATCAACCAAACCTTCTTACCTGAAGTATTCAGATCATGGACATCCACGCCATTGATGACTTTGATTGAATCACCTGGAAAGACCGTCCCACTCAAAGGACTTTTCGGCAAGACCATTGAGATAACTGTTTTGTTGTCATCAAAACTGGAGTCTGTTAATTGAATTCCCAGTCTTCCAGGTGGCGCGGTGACAGTTACTGCTTCAGAAGATGACATCGTTTTTGTTGATCTAGGATGAGAAATTCACTCACTTGCCAACTTGGTTTGTTTGGAGAAATAATTTTTATGAGCGTGTTTGGGCTGTTTGGAGAGGAGGGATATGATGAAACCTGATCCAATAACAGTTCCTTTTCGTCCCCCCACCCTTTATTCAATAATTAACCTAGAGCGATTAATTCGCACAATGAGAGGCTGTGTTCGCTTTCATACTCCGAGGCTGTCTTTCACGAGTTACTCCTACCACAAATGAATCAATGTTCAGTATCTACAACCAGCTACAACAGCCAAAAACACAAACCATAGAGTGAATAAAACCCAGCGAAGAGCTTTAATATACATTCCCAAAAAACATTCGAAGGAAAAGCTATGAGAATGCTGAAGACCCGGTCAATGATGTTCACGCAGCCTTACATACAACAACCAAATAATATATTGTATTCAGAATTAAAGTTATAATGATACGGGCGTGATAATAAAGCCAATTAAACTTAGTTATCGTCATCCCACGTTCTTCCTCTTGCGCTTGTCTATACGCTTAAAAGAGGAAACATACCCATTTCGGAACAGACATAGTAAGAACGAAATACTGCGGGTCACAAACACAGACACATATAAACTGTCAGGCTCCTAAGAGCCAAATAACAGTCCGAACATTCAAAGACTCTCAAGACAACAGTCTTCGCTCATTATCCGCAAAACTAATGACACCATGTCCCTCCATACCGGTAAAATCCGTGAACCATCGATCTCCTGAGTGGATGATTTTATCGACATAGGATTTCATCTCATGATCTACCTTGCCTTGAGTTGTAATGCCTTGCATTCCTGTGATATTTCGTGGTAAGTTTAGACCCTTGGGACACTTGATGAGATCAAACATGCCAGAGTTGGATGCGATACGATCTCTGTCGAATCGGCGCGCTGTAAACTGTACCGTGTTTCTACTGTTGCTGCCAGTATTTGTATTGCTCGTATTGGTGGCAGTGCCACCCCTACTGCCTTCTCCAGAACAAGATCCTGTCTCAAAAATGGAAATGGCATGACCTACCTGAACCCATTCCGATCCACTGGGCAGCAAAACGTACGGATCATTTGCATTTTCTACTCGAAAAACCTTCAGGTTTGCTACCGAGTGAACAAGTTGCCTCCAGTCTTCCCCGCCGATTCTTGGGCATCCGAACACATGACAAGAAACGCGAATCATGGGATGAGCTGTGGCGTATCTCATAGCACCAATGGTGGCTAAAGCAGCACCAAAGGAATGACCAATCATGACAACATCAAAGAAAGGTTTGCGCGTGGCGAGGTTGGCAAGTAGAGCAAAGACGTTTTCTTCCATGGGAGTACCAAAGTAGGCATCACGAAAGGCGGAGAGGGTGGGCACTTGATGGTCTTGGTGGAGGAGTGATGAACCTGAATGTGATGGACAACGTAGATGAATCATGGTTGAGGCAAATGCACTGACAATACGACTTGGCGTGGGCATCGTATAAGACATATCTTACCTTCCTTTCCAAAATAATTCATCTTGAGCGGCTTTGCTTGATTCGCTGTACTACCCCTATAACAAACAATAATCTGCCTCAACTTCTCGCTACTGAAGATAATGACTTCAATTCGGTCATCTTTCCCATTGCTCGCCGAACCTGTGGCCTTGGCAGCTTTGGGTGTGGAACCATTGACAACAGCAGTGGCCGAGGTATCAACTCTTCGACAGTCACCAACATATTCTCTGAAGAATCCCTCGACAACCAAATCATCTTCGCATTCCAATACACCCTTGACCACTTCTCGATGACACGATCCAGCAATCATGGGTTTCTCATCGTTGGTCCTTTCATACTCCTTCTCCAACGTTTTTCGTGTAAGACCTGCCAATATGGCAAAGTTAAAATTCAAATGGATGGCCGTGTACGAATCCACCACATTACAAATTTTCGCATGTGTGGCAATCTCGCGCTTGGGTGGTATTTCACATTGAAAATCGAATGGGTCATATTCGGTGCTGTGAATCTTGAAGTCATCTACTCCGGGGAGAGCAGTGGACAGCGTACTCCCCGGTGAGGAGGTGGCAGCATCTCCACCATCGAATTGGGTCGCGCCACCAAACTCCTTTGCATCCAGTTTGCGTCTGTAAGAAAGAGACTTGAGATGACTTCCGAATCCTTCTCTTGGAGGCGTGAGACACTTTTTGATCTTTTTGGCGGAAGAAAAGATAGTTTTTTTCGGGATTCGAATGGGTGTGGTGATGCCTCGTTTCTTCTTGGAGGACGGGGGAGGAGGCTGCACTTGTTGTTGGTCTGTTTGTTCCTGCACGGGCGGCAAGTGGTGGCAGATTTCCTTGGGCGAAACGTCATCGCTGCTGGATGCCGATATGGTGGGAGCGATGACCAACTCGTTGTCCTTGGGCATTCTGAAAATATCTTCTTGAAAGTCATGTTGTTTCCTAGTCACACGAGGGGGTGTTTGCATGCCATTGGCAGAGGTCATGACGCCGACAAAAGTCACGCTGGCGTCGGGTAGATCAGCGCATCTCGTGGTTCTGGGAGTCTTTTTGGCCGAGCGCTGATTCAATTCTCGAGTGATTTCGGCAGTCAATCCGCAGTATTCTCCAGAATTGCCTCGCTTTGGCGTCGCTCGATGCAAGCTGCGCTGAGGCGTCTTGATGACGTCGTTGCTTGCCCTAAGTGGAGTGTTATTGTTTTTGTTCATCGATGCCGGCTTTTCGGGAGAAAACAGGTTCCTTCTCAGAGAATTCCTCGGTGGCGTGGTGGTCCCCACGGCGCTGTTGAGGGACTCGTCGTAGGATTCTGACATGGTCCATTTGTGATGCATCATGGAACGAGGCGCCGTGTGCACTTGGCGCGACACGGGCCGTTGGTGGAGTCTCGAGGGAGGAGGAACTTGGATCGCTGCCACTGGCGGATTCGATGTCGATGACAATGACGATGGCATGGTTTTATATTGTTTGGTAGAAATGTTTTCTTTATTTTCAATTTCCATCGGTTTGAATGGTTTCGACTGTGACAAATTTCAAACCTGATTTTGTTGTCGAGCTCGTGTCAAATGCTATCCCGCGAAATCATCCAGACGGCAAGCGTTATCGCAGCAGTCCACAAACAACGAACGGGTTCCTGACGCCTCAACGTAAACGACGATTGCTTAATTCCAATGTCGGGTGCCACAGCACGAAATATTGACCGCAGCTATTCGCCCAGAGATATTTGGCGTGTATGTGGGTTCGATACTTTCTGACCGCAAATTTTTTCCGACGTTCGAAGCGGACCGAAGTAGATTTTTGTCCAGTGGTTGGACGATCGAATATGAGGACTCTCGCTCAGTGTTTTCTATTTTGGCAGCAATAGATGATGGGTTCGCATCAATTTTTGAACTATGCGGAAATAAATTAATTCCTACGTGGATTTCTGAAAATGGCACATTTTCTCGCTTGGGCTGTGATAAATTTTGATTTATTGCGTCGTCCGTTAAGTCTTTCTTGGAAGCCAGCGATGGAGACAGGGACATTTTCTACGACTACGTCATGACAGAGCACTCACGGAAATTTTCGCATCGAAATATACTCAAACCCATCTCATTTCGCCATTCTTCTCATTTAACTTGCCAAGATTCGATTCGGCACTGTGCGACGACCTTCTTCTATCTTGCGTACACAGGAAGCAATCAGATAAAAAATCAAGTCGCCTAGGTACGTACAAAATTATATAACAATCAGTGTCCACACACAGTATTGTATGGTATTGGACATGGGGGGGTTCCTGTTGAATTTTTTTCGCACACCTGTCAACAACTTAACTCTACATGAGCACACCATGCTCTCGTGATGATGTTCAGGAAGGTTATGAGCTCCATGGGACAAGAATCAACTCTCATTTTTGACACATGCAAAAGTTCATTCAGGGATAAAAATTTGTTTGTTCAAATGTGCGATTTGATCTGATTTAGGATCTGATCCTGATCTGATCCAATTTTGGGTAGGCGTGTGGTTGAAGGCTTGTGCGAATTCCTCAACCCCCTGAATTATTTTTCATGGGTTGGCAAAAATTGCATGCGTGTGGTTTTGTTACAACCCAGGTGGTGTTTTTGGCACCAAGCGGAGGCGTGCAATTTTGGCAAGCAATTTTGGCTTGCAAAAAATTCAATAGGAACCCCCTAAGGCCGATGATTGTTACACTGCAATATTGACACCCATCTATATCAGGCGGGGGGTCCTTTCAAATTTCTGTGACAAGTATCATACTGTATATTACGAAATCTATGAATTACAGAAAGATTGTCTCATTTTACAAAATCTGACTTATTTCCCAAAGATTTTGTGTTTTCAGGTTTTAAACCCATTTTCTCCACATAAGTCCCCAATAAATAGATTCATCATGCTAAGACCAATACACCTATATGCTGGACTCCCAGAAATTCCTTTTGTCCTAAGTGTCCCATTGTATGAAATTTGTGATAGTCCAAGTATCACGGTCATGCAGACTGCTTATTTGCGGGATAATTTCTTTTTTGCCTATCACAGTGTTTGCACCAACTGTTGATCATAACTCTGTATTGTGAGGACAGTTTTGGTGTTGCCCTTTGGTGCCCTATTGTTTGTGTATGCAAGAAAAAGAATGCCAAACATCAGGTTCCTCTTTGTTACTGCATGACTACATTAGGCGGTAGGCACTGTATAGTAGGTTTTGAGGGAATAGAACATTGATGGTTGTAGGGACACACCATGCCACTAGAAGCTGCTGAAATAGCCATGCTTTGTTCAGCAGTTCAAGCATCACCATGATCTGTTTAATGTTGATCTCTAGTATAATTTCACTTTTGGGTTCTTTGAAGACTCTGGTTCACTTACGCTTTCTTCCAAATGATGCCCATGATGCAAGACATTGGGTGTAGGGAACTAACCTTTTATTGTCACTATGTGTGTACAATGTGGATATTACACCAGTGCTAGTTAATAGCGTGTTGAGTATACTGCTGATATTCAATTTAGCTCATGCATCCTCTCTTGTATGTATCTTCTTTGTTCCCCTCTGCCCCTATGTGTCCATGGGAATAGTTGCCTGCTTGGGTCAACACTGGCAATCAACAATGTCTTAACAGACGGAGTTCTGATGATCATCATTGTAGGAAAAAATATGTCAATCTCTGTCGTGTGTTGACCAATGAGAGAGGGGATTCAACTTAGATTGTATCCCATTTTGTACTGGAGTGTGAATCCCCAAGCAAGGTCCACATCCTTTTCGACTCTTATTGGCTGAATGACAAGATTCAGTTGTTGTACTGAATATTCATGCCAGTGACTCTGTTTGTGATGACAGTTTTTGGCTATTATCTTTATGGTATTTGGAACCATATTGACATTTACAGCTCAGCAACATCCTGTAATGTTAGAAGACTGTTGCATTTGATTTTATGAGTTTGCTAAAGTAATTAAGCCATATCAAACAGTATACAGCTGCTTTGACCTAAGCTATTTATTGGTAGAAAGATTTAAGTATGAGTAGGGAGGAAACAAATATCTAGATGATTGGACTTTAAATTTATATTATGAGATATTTTAACTAATTTGAAATGAGGATTGCATTTTGGTGATCCTCATGCTTTTATCATGTAATTTACATGATGATCAAGTTTACTTGCAGTTGAGTACAAATTCTCACAGAGTTTGGTTGCAAGTCATGACACCTGAAACACTGGATATATTTCTCAACTGTTTCACCTGATGG
>JALLPD010001303.1:0-12424 GCA_036940065.1 Cyclotella cf. meneghiniana | reverse complement strand
TTTTAATTTTTAGTACCTAGAGTACTAAATAAGGCAGATTCTTGGCCTATGTCAGAGTGATACCTGGATGATGTAGATTGGTATGGTACCAGTCGATGATTTGTGTCTGAAGACTGGGGGGTACCCATACTTTCCCCTTGATGGTGAAAACTTCAGTATTTCCAATGGTAGTAACGGCAATGTCCCTGGCCTTTGATTGGATGAGGCCCTGTAGTGTTTCATCAAGGGTTTGCTCTTCTCTGATCTTTTCCATGGAGAGTGGAAAATCTAGGTTATCTGTGTGGTCTAGCTTGTTTATCGAGTAGACTTCCTGCACTAATGTATCCGGGATTGAGTCACACATGTGGAGTCTATTGAGGCCATCTGCTCCTATATTTGATGTACCTGCAATGTGTTCAAGCTTTGCTTGGTAGACTTGGTCCAATGCTATTAGTTGGCATAGAACTCTTAGGTTTGCATGTTGTGTCTCTACGCGCGTGATGATCTCATGGTCACATTTGATAGTGACGTCACATCTGTAGATGATGGGATGGAAATGTTTGCATGCTTTGTAGGCTGCGAGAAGTTCTTGTTCTCTGAAGGTTTATTTTAGTTGAGCCTCATTGAACTTTCATGAGAAAGTGCTCACAATATGCCACACTCCGTCTGAACTGCACTTACATTGTGTCCATTGCATATTTTTGGGATGTGTCGGGGCATATGATGAATGGCCTGTTCGGGTTAGGGTAGACACACAAGATGGAGTTGGCCACTGCTGCAAGTGTCGCATTGAAAGACTCCTTCTGTTCTTGTACCAAACGAATGGCATTTCTTTCTTGGTGAGTTGTGTGATAGGTTCCATGATCGATGTGCGATTTGGTATGTGGCTTTTGATAAAATTGAGAGTATCGAGAAATGCACACATCTTTGGGAGGTTGGTGGGTGGTGCTAACTTGAGGATGACTTCGATACGCTTCTTCATAGGTTGAAATCCTTTCTGAGCTAGACTTAAACCTAAGAACTTTACTGACTTGGAAAATAGTGTACTCTTTTCTAAGTTCACTTGCATTCCGGCATCAAGGAGGCATTGGAAGATTTCTTCTAGGATGGCTAGGTGCTCCTTGAATGTATTGTCCTTCCCATTGAAGATGTCGTTGATATATGGCCTGGGCTTCCCAACAGTCATCGGTTGGAATACACTTACCATGCACAATTGAAAAATATTGCTGGCTGGTTTGATTCCCATTGGGAGTACACAACTGTCAATAAAACCATAATGTGTGGTGTTGGTTAATAGCTTTCTTGACTCTGTGCAAAGTGGAATGGAAAGGTAGCCCATGTTGAGGTCAATCACTGAGGCTAAGGTGAAACCGCTGATGCCTTGGAGGATTTCTTTGATGGTTGGTAGTCGATACTCCTTTTGCTTCAAGAAATGGTTGATCCTTCTGAAATTGATCATGAGTCTGATTGTACCATTCTTCTTGTGTATACCAAAGGCTGGTGAGACCCATTCTCTATCTTTGATTTCCTCTGCTGTGAGTTCTTGTAGGCCTCCGATCCTGCATTGCCGAGTCAGTTCTTCTTTGAAGACTTCAGGATTCTTTGAAGGGATTGGATATGGCTTGGTCCCAAATGGCTTGGCTCCTTCAACTAGGGAGATGGTGATGGAGTTCCCTTCTATTCTCCACGTTTCCTTGCGAAAAGTGGTTCGTGTTTTGTGTGAACTTGTAAAAGTTCTGCCTGCTGCTCCTTTATCAGGTCCTTGCAGTCTTGTGCCGCCTGACTCATATCCGATTTCTTTTAGTCCATCGGTTAGAGTGCTTCTGTGACCTTGACTACACTAGGGGTTTCAAGAGTTTTTGGTGGCTCTTCTGCATTGGGTAGACTGGGACTTTTCACTGTGTGCTTCAACAGTCGATTCTTCTGGCTTCGGATGCGCTCATCACTCCAGTAGTCCCTTGGGACCATTGCTATTTGTCTTTTAGCCCATGATCTACTGTTATTGCGGACATTGGTAACCAAGTCTAAAAAACTCATGGTTTCCCGACCCATGATGACTCCATACGTCACATTATGACTGCCTTGCTCTGGTATGACCATGAGCCTGATATTGAAAGTACGATTGGGTGACAAACATGGGAGCATGATGTCATCGATGGAGACCATGCAATTTGTACTGAAAGTGCCTGCTGCTGTGATAGCTTTGCTGCGAACACCTTTCTCCGGAAAGGCCCAACATGCTTGCCAACTCCCATCTGATAAGCTCTTCTTCCATGCAACATTGGTCTAGTAGGACCTTGCATTCAATACGTGCATTGTTTTTGTCTGGGAATGTCATTACGATGATGAGGTGAAGCCCTCTGGGTGAACTGCTGATGGTCACCTCCATATTTTGCCTGTCCATGCATTGTCTTTGCTTACCTCATCTTCTTGGATTCGAATGGCCGATAAGCATCTACATGCTCCACTCCTTGACTCAGTGCTTGATACTTTGCTCCTCCTGTTCACTGTTACCTTGCTGCTTGAACTGCTGACCTTGCTTGCCTTGTTTGCTTTGTTGTTGGGGCATTCGCCAACTTGTGGTTGCGGTGGATGCGACAGATGGTCGGGTCTGGCTTCTCACCTTGATTTGAACTCTTGGTGGCTTCTCTTCTGTTGTGGCAATTGTCACCATTGCATTGACTTTGGTTGTTTTTTCTTGTGATTCCTCTTTTTCAAGTCTTTGGCTGAGTGCCATGATCTCTGACTTCTCATGCAGATGGTCACCACCGTTCATGATGAACTCGGCTCTTGCTTGTGCGCTGAGGTCTCGGGATGATCTTTTTGCCATGTCTATGTTGGAGAACTTGGTTTCTCCTTCAGCAAAATGAGGGAGGGTGTCATTGATCATGTAGAGGCATTTGATTTCCTTCTCGATGTTGCATTGCATGTACTTGATCTTGCCTTCCTCCATTGCTGTTTTCTGTTCATCAATAACATCCTCTCCGAGGTAGATCTCATTGAATTTTTGGATCGTCTCTTCAATTTTTTTCTTTTGAGCTGCTGTGTTGCCGATGTTGTGATTTCGGATGTCTTCTTCAACTTTCTCGCCCCATGTTTTGGCGCACCTGCCTGTCATTGCTCGTGAGCCTGATGCTGCATAACTTCTTCCATTTCCCTTCTTCGAATAGGTCGTTGCATGTCCCAAGCAGCAACAGCTGCTTCTCAAAGGCTAGGAGGTTCTCCTTGCGGTCACCTTCATGGTAAGTGTAGATGCATTCCTTGATCTCGTTGTCTTCTTCGTCCTTGAAAGACTGTTTGATCTTGTCCTTCCTCGGGACAGACGCGGTCATCCTCATGATCGCTCTGGTCTGGACTTGATTGTCTGACAGTCTACTTGCTTTCTTGGCATGCTTGTTCTTGTTGTTACCACTGCGGCTGCGTGTGCTTCTGTCGTTCTTTGCCCTGGCTTCAGATCTGAGTGGATTGGTGGAACGTTTAGTCTGACTGATGTTATTTTGATCAAAAAGTCCTTTCATGTAGGACTAAACTAAAGTCTTTAGTTGATTGACTCTGGATTAGAATTATGATTATTTCTTCTCTGTAGAATCTACTGACTTTACTATTTGCAAATTTAAAACTGTCTTTGGAATTCTGTCAAGAATTCTGTGAGAATTCTGCATAGGATAACATTGATTCATGGAAACATCAGTTTGTTCTGCTTTTCCCACACTCAAATGAAGAAAACTTGAAGACGAAACATCCCCTAAACTGTCAAAGACGATGCCACATCTACCAATAAATTTACCTGATTCCTCGTCAATCCTGGAACCTTACTCAACGTCGCTGCAATCTCCTCTTTGCTTCCGCTCAAATCTAAATTCTCCAATGCCAAGCGCTGTTCGTCTGTCAATTCTGTCAAAGCCACAAGAGAATCTGCATCGTTGCTGTAATCTCTGATGATAGTATCTTGTTCATCTCTAGTTTGACACACGTAAATCTCACAATCATCGTATTCTTTGCTCGCCGGCACTATCGCTGCATTCAGATTTTTCACTTGTACATTCGTTTGGACGATGGACTCTGCCTCTTGCCTCCTCAGATCCGCCTTGTTTTGTGCATTGGCCATTCGTGATGTGGCTATCTCCCTCTGAAGGTTTTCCAATTTATCTTCTAGGCTGCGCGGCACTTGAGAGTTCTTGGATACCTCGGATTGGATCAATTGTAGCTGTGCTCGCAACTCCTTGGAGTCTTGATCAAAAATCTTTTTGTCCTCTTTGGAGCTTGAGATTAGTTCCATTAAACATTCTCTGGATGCATCAAGCTGTTTCTCAAAAATCTTGCGTTCGTTGTCGAATTTTACCAACGCCTCATTATTCTCTTTGATCTTCTCTTGCAATTTCTCTGTCAACGATTTGGCTTTGAGATGAGTCTTCTCCAGTGCACTTTCCAATTCCTTCACCCTTTCCTCCAAGGTATGCACCTGCGCTTGACTCTGTTCCCTGCTCTCTTGTAATTCTTGCTCCTTGATCATGAGTTTGCCCTCCAGCTTTGCTAACTTGGTAGCCAGATGCTCTTCACTTAAACTAGTTAATCTCAACCTCTCAGCTAGACTGTTCGTATGGTCCACCAACACTTGCTCTTTTTCCTCTGCTCCGTCGTACTTTGTTTCATACCATTCGATTTTTTCCTTGAGCTCTGCATTCTCAAATACCAGCTGTTCAATTTCGTCATTCAAAGCATTGGTAGTATTGTCAAACGCCTCCTTTGCCTCCTCTAACTCCTTCCTTGCATTCTGTTGCACCTGTTGCATCTCTGTCAAGAATTCCATCTCTGCCTTGGTTCTATCTGCGGATGCCACTCTCGCGGCATGGTAGTAGTACGCAGGTCCCTTCAAAAATGCATCGGCAATAACATCATGATAGTTCACAGTGCTGTTCCTCGGTGCTAGTTGACTGGGAACGCGCCCCTTATGATCGGCCAGTTCAATGGCCTGGGGATAACAATCCAAGAGGAGCAAGACAACCTCTTCGCAGGATTGGGATCGGAATGCCAAATGTAGAGGAAGCATGCCCTGATCGTCGGTGGCCGAGCATCCTGCCGGATGAGCCTTCAGCAGCGCCTTTATGAGTGCCACCGGTGCCGAGAAGATAATGGCAGCGTGGAGGGGCAGCATGCGCCATCTCAAAACTTTCTTCGCCTGTCCCTCATTGTTCTCATTATTGGAGGGAGCGGCGGGTGCATTATTCCTCGGCGAAAGCAGCCTGCTCTCCGAATTCGTCACGTTCATCTCGACGCTGCCGCTGCCGCTGCCGCTGTTTCCGATCGGCTCGTCCGCCCCCATGCGATACACCCAAATGCTCGCCTCCTCCGGGAAAATCTTGACTCTGTCCAATGCCAATCCCCATTGTCTCGTATGCACGGCCGAATACAAGCCGGGCGGGTTGACGTCGTAATCGCATTCGGCTTCCGGAGTGGCGTCGCAGAGGAAGACGCCGGCGGGGTTGCCGCATTGAAGGAAGGAGAAGGGTCCGGCGGGTTCTTGTTCGCGGGTGTAGGATGAGATGGATGGGCGGTTCATTGTTGGCTATGCTTGGTGGAAATCGATTGGTCTGTGAGTGTCTACTGCAGCGCGTCACGCAGGACGAGTAGGATGGAGATCATTAATGCAGCATAAAATAACAAGCAGGATGCAGGAATTGCTAGGTGTTTTACCATGGTCGAACTCCAAGGAGTTTTTCACGTCTACCTAATGGAAGACGATGATGTGCAACGCATTCTTCTCGGCTTTGATTTCTCTCAGAAAAAAAGCACATAGATGGAGCATGATGGAGTTGGCATCAATTTCAAGATCGGCATGGACTCGTAAAGGAATCCTTCGCCACTTTATGTTTTTCTATTCCTCAATGCACAAAATCTTGAGCTGTGGTGAGAAAAGAAAGTAAGATACCTGCTTCATTTGGTTTCATTCTTGTTCAATGATTCTCATTCATATTCGTGTCTAGCGATGAAATCCGATCTATCCCAACAAAGCGAGATCCCATTTTTGAAAATCCCATTGTCCGTCGTGTAATAAAATTAAATTTATGGGCCAATAATATTCCATGTAATATTCACTTGAATTCACATGAAGAAAAGTCAAGATTCCAATTCCCTTGTCGAGAACTCCAACTATGCGCACGAATGAAGAGTGCTACGTGGATGAGCTTGAACACAGTACAATCGTATCGTTCGAACGTTCTCTTTCCGATGCCAGCGACGGCGATATCGTTGGAAGCGAAAGACGTGGCCTCATCCATGTCACTGGCCCTGCGCGTAGTCTCGAGGTCACACATCCTCCCGTGAGCCCTGTCGATCACGACGCCAACGACTCGTCAGTCGACAACATTGACAATGTCCAAGCGCAAGGCCATTGCCGATCGAAACCGCTCATCGCGATTGCCGCCGTTGTATTCGTCTTCGCCGCCTGTCTCATAACAGAGAATGACCGCATTCGCTTCTATTTGCAAAGGAATCGCCCCGTTGGATATGGCGGCAACAAAGCACGAATCCCATCTCACGGACATTACAAGCAGAACGACAACGAGCATAAAACTTACCCTGCCTTTCCTGCCAAGGCCCTCTTGGGGATATCGTCGATCGGTAACACTACGATTGCTTCAGGCGGCTCCGTTCCACTGCAAAACGTTGAAACAACGGCTCCTTACGATCCGTTGAATGATTTTCAATACGGCCACAACCGAACTCTCCTCTATTGGGAAGAGGTCGTTCAAGCCATCGAACAATATCAATCATTCAATGGCTCACATCTCAACGCGACCAATCAAACGATCGGCACTGTATGGTCCAATCTTTCCACATGGGGTGCCTGCTATCCCCGTGCCCTGCCATCCATGGGTTCCTCCGGACGAATACTGACAGGCCGCGGCACTCGAGCGTCGGCCCCCGTCATCAACCGAAATTGGACTTCCATCGTACAATCCAACGCAGAACTCATTGCCGACGAACAAAGCATCGTCTATCCTCATTACAAGAAGGATTTCTTCCACAACGAAGACGCATCGTTGGGAGGATATTGCCGCCCCGGATTCCTAATCATCGGACAGGGCAAGTGCGGAACGTCCTCGCTCTACCATTATCTCACGAGTCATCCTCGCGTCTTGCCGGCGAGCGAGAAGCAGGTGCATTACTTTTTGTATCATTCGCATCAATCGCTCAAGTGGTATTACAGTCATTTTCCGGGGATTGAGTCCTTCTTGGGACGAGGGGCCTTGATGACGGGCGAAGCGAGTCCGGGGTATATGCCGTATCCCTCTGTTTTGGAGATGATGGTCAAGCGATTGTCGCCGTCGAATCCAGAGGATGATGGCGAGGCGAAAGGATTGGATGTTTGGAAGGAACAGGTGCGCTCGTTACCGAAGATCATTGCCATTGTGCGCGAACCCATTCAACGGGCTGTATCTTCCTACAAATACAACTATATTTCGCCGGCGTTGGAAAGGATGAGGTCTGGCACTGCTCTCTCTGCTGGCGGGGAACCTATTCCGGGAGGACGAAACGAACTTTACTATCTCAAGAATCATATGTTCTCCTTCGAAGAATTGGCGACGGCGGAGTTGAATGCACTCCGTCGCTGTCTTACGCCCGGAGGTCAGGGTGAAAAGTACACCCGCAGGAGATATGCAAAATACAAAGATTCCTTTTTCTTTGAGGCGATCAAACAAAGGAGGGGGTCCAATATGCCCCATCTCATTCATCTTGATGGAGCATGCTACAAGGATTCCTTCTCCAACAACATTCCACGAGTACAGTGGAAAGAACTTGGGAAGCAACATCCGAACAAGATTCTAGCACTCCCCGATCTTCAATTGATCCAAAGTATCATAGGTCGTGGCGCCTACGTCTTTCCCCTGGAGTGGTGGTACGAAGTCTTTGGGAGCGACTCGAAAGATCGAGAAGAACGGATTCAAGTTGTTTGTACGGAAGACATGGCGGATAGGCCTGTAAATACGATGGCGAATCTTACCAAGTTTCTTGGTCTTCCGGAGTTTGATTCGTGGAGTGATGTGACCAATGTTGGGCGGTATAACGTCGGAGGACATCGAGGGTATGATACTATTACGCAACTTCGCGATGAGGAAGATGAGGATGGTGACGACAGGTCAGATGGTGGGGATCCAGATGGAGACAAGGCTAGGTTGGACCTATCATCCATTTCTGACACTCTGATGAGTGAACTGGTTGAGTTTTACCGTCCTTACAATGAGCGTTTGTTCGAACTTATTGGTAAGAGGTGCCCGTGGAATTACTGAAGTCTCTTGTATAGTTCATGTTCTATCTCTTGTAAGTGTAAAGTAAACATGTAAAGAAAATGTGCAGCGTAATGATTCATGTGTGATAATAAGTTAGAGCCAACAAGAAACCTGCTACGCGAGCGTTCATCCCTTCCTACCACCGCGTCCTCTCCCACCTCGTCCTCTGCCTCCTCGACCTGCAGGCCTGACTGTTTGCACTGATCCAAGTCCTCTCCCTGATCGAATTCGCGCCTCAGCTTCAACATCTCGCTCTGTCAGCCACAGTGCAGCAGCCCTGATTAAACCTCTCATTTTCGACAATGCATCGGAATTTCCGTGAGATATTTCTTCGTCGATGCTATCAGTCGATTCAGTGGCTTCTTCTGTGATTCCCTCTGCGAGATCATCCTCGTTGGCTTCTTTCTTTTCTTCAGTATTGAGATCTATGGTCATGTGCCCTCGATTGGTAGCGACTTCTGCAAAAGAGGGAGCATCATTATTTGTTGCCAGTATTAGAGAGCTTTCGTCCCAATCTTGATGATGCAATCGGTCCCAAACACGTTTAAAAAAAGTAATTTTCCAGTTCCCCATCAACTGAGACTTTTGAATGAGACTTCGGTGCTGAAGATAGCACAGAGAAGCCTTCACCTCAATTGGTGAACTGAAACAATTCGTAATATGGGTCATCATCAGATTCGTTGTGTCGCTTACTTTCTTTTCTGCGACAGGGAAGTAACGCTTGTGATGACAATGAATGCACATCAGACCTGGAAATCCTATTGCACGGTCACGACTTTTTGTAGATCCACCTCTTCGATCAGATGGCTCAAACCTACATGGAGTGAATTGTTTCAGTAACAGTACGATGTGATCAGTGCATGAATCACGATCTTCGGGTCGCACAATAAATGATTCGGTTGGTGCACCCTTTTTGCGTGCAATGTCGATCAAGTCAGCGGGGCTACTTTCGTGAGGATTCCTGAAAAACATAACTTCGCCCCGGCCTCCTTCGTAATCGCACAGGCCCAATTCTTTCGCCGAGTCGACCCAGTATTGGGCTGTATCTCCATCTGTTTTCGATCCTAAGCCCTTTAATGATCGAAATGTGTCGCGAATGTCCGTAGGGATTTCATTGCAGAGCTGGAGATGTCTATACGCGAATGAATGAAAATTAAACTTAGACCGACTGAATGCATCACAGAGGGTACTAAAGAACTTACCTCCTGTTCAAATCAGAAACAGCATCTTGGATTCCAGCGACAGAGGATGGAAAAAATGAGTGGCCCTTTGGCCTATCATCCGGACTAAGATTTTTAGCACAGTATATACAACGGACCCCAACTTGACCAGGACTTGTAACATGCACATCGTCCACTTCTGATTCTGGCGCAGTGAAGGCTTCGACCAGATTTGATCGAATGAAACAACATGCATCAGATAGCCAATTGGAGTCGTCTCCTCTCGCGAGTCTTATTGAACCGTGGAATGCTGGACTGATCTGAGTTTTAATATGAGATTCGTTGGCTGCAGCAGTTACGTCCTTGAGGTCGGTTGAAGAGTCCAAGCTTCCCGACATATCGATCACATCCAGTTTTGAGACTTTCTTGTCGGGACCAGTTTCATCGTCCTCGTAGTCAGTGTCCACGCTCTTCTTCCTTTTTCTTCCCGAACTCGGTGAGGACAATTTCTGCTTGTTGGGTGTTTTTTGTGGTAGGTCCTCGATTTTTTCGTGCTTCGGCAGAGGAATACGTTGGATACGACACCATAGACGATGAAAGAAAACTTTTCTCCCGCCGTGCCGCGGTTTGTTGTCATGGTTCTGTTGCATGCCCCAAAGAGAAAACAAATGTAAGGGACGAAGTAATATGGCCATGAACCAACATACGCCATTGTGGACGAACCTTTGTTTCGAAATTTCCTTTGGCACGCTTCAACAACTCTAATTCTTCCCGAACCTCAATAGGACACCGACGGCAATTCCTCACGTGGTTCACAAGCGTTTGAGAAGTAGTTGTTTGCGACAAAGAAGCTTCCGACGCGGGAAAATAGCGTCCACACCCAGCCTGCCCCACGCAATGCTTACAAGCCAATCCTGGAAACCCCGTTCTTCTTCCCTTGTAACATCCCACCCTATCCGCATCCATCAAATTAGCGGGCTGCATCTGTTCCAGCGCCAAATACAAATAATCACTGATCAAAGGTTTATCTTCTGGTAATACGAGAGGATAGTATTCCGGCTCCTGCACATCCTGGCTACCATAAAAGTCAATCTTCAACGGAGACCCATCCTCTGCCAACGAAGGCTGCGAACTCTCATCCTCTTCCAAGGAGTGCGCCTGTCTGTCTCTCGGCCCACCCAACGGCGGCAACGGATCGCATGGATTCCTCCCAAAATGAATACCAAAACTTGTGTCGACCAACCCTAGCCTCTTCGCGGAATCCACCCAATATTGCTTCCTCCCCCCACGATTGGCAGTGCTATCCTTCAAGGTGCCCACCTTGTTCTTCAATTCGGCGGGAATCATGTCACAATGATCAAAATGTAGACGAAACATTTGCTTGACACTGTTATAGATGGAGGATATGTAAGTGGGGTAGGTTACGGCGTGTTTGTTGTGGAGGCGGTCTTTGCAGTGTTGGCAGCGTAGGCCTACTTGACCTAGGGCTATGGGTTTGTTGCGTCCGTGGACGGGAAGGACGATGTCCGTCTTTGGAGGGTTGGAAGGTAAGGTGTTTGAAGAGAAGCGAGAACATGTTGTGTGAGAACGCATGCAATCAAACGACGAAGAATGGTTTGAAAAAGAAATCAATCGATTGAAACATCCTAACCCTGGCTGAGTACAAGCTCTGTTGGAGGATAATGAACCCCGCAAGGAGGCACAATCAAGCATGTCGAGTTCAACACATACATGACAATGTATTCAAGTCCACAAAGTTTCGATGTAAAAAACAAACAAACTCGACCAATCCACACACACCATGATGCCAACAAACCAACAGTCCACATACAACAAACATATTAAGATTAAAAACAAGGATAATGATGAGACTCACCTGAGTCGTCCCAAACACCTCCACAAACTCCCTCCTCAAAATACACTGCAACTCACTCAAATAATACTTGTCGTCCTCCACCCCCAACGCCACACACGAATCAAACCACCTCGGCGGAGGCATCTCCGGCCGACTCGATCCGGGACTCAACTTGAACGTCTCCGGTAACTGCGACTCGCTGAGCGGCTCCGAGTACGACGAGTGCGTGGTAGGCGTCCCGGCCGCGACGGCGAAGGGCGACTCGGACTTGAGCGGGGAGGCGGAGGGAGACTCGGCGGGGGAGGGAGTGGACTTGAAGTGGGGCTGCGATGCCGCTGCCGCCGCGGCGGTGGAGACGGTGGGACTGGGTACGTTGAATAGTGTGGGGTACATGGCTTGCTGTTGAAGCAATTGGAACTGCTGTTGCTGGAACATGGCGGAGACGAAGGGATTGCCGGTGGGGAAGTACGAGGCGTTGGCTGCCATGGCGGAGAGGTGGGAGAAGAAGGGGTTGATGGCTAGTTGTTGGCTGGGCTGAGCTTGGAGGGTTTGAGCTTGGGGAAGCAGACTGGGGAGGGCGGGCAGCGGTGGGAGGGACGGGTCGAATGGGGGGTCATCGGATTGGCCCGTGACCGTATCGGGGTGACTGTGTGACATGGCGGTGAAGCGGTTTTACTTGAAGGTGGGTGTCTTTGGTGGTGATGTTGGCGTTAGCAGATGATTGCGGGTGATAGCGCTATGTCGTGGATTCATTGGATAGGAACCATTTCAAGCACGAGCAAGAAGAGTGGGACCTTGGGAAGATGATGATTTCGTGCTCTTCATGCATGTTGCGGGTAATCTCAGGCTCTAATCGTTTTGAGAGGTTTTGAGGGTGGAGAAGAAAATAATAATATATATCATAATATTGGTCACAACAGGTGGGTATTGTAACAAGATCTTTTGGAACGAGAAAATCCCGTCAACAAGATTCGTGCTCTAGAGAGAGAGCTTTTTTTACAACACTGCACAAAGTTAGGGCATCTCTTAATACGCAGATAACAGGAATAAAAACGTGTTATTCCACACTTATTTTGCATTTGGTATCTCTTAACAGTGCGGAATAGGTGACGTCACAAGAAAACTACGACTCATGTGAC
>JALLPD010001302.1:0-12422 GCA_036940065.1 Cyclotella cf. meneghiniana | reverse complement strand
GGTATCCATACCTACCTCGCCGATGTACTTCCTCCGTTACAGGGTATTTTTATCACTACTAGCCTACTGTACTCTTGCATATGGCAAAGACAGGTAGGCAAAGAAAGGTACCACTCCCATGAATTCAAATCTTCTTGTAGCCACTCATTTAGACTGAAGTGGCCCCTTTTAGTAAGGACGCTTTATTTAGGACATAGTACTGTGCCAGTACTCAAGGTACTGCTCCGTATGTAGCTAGAAACCATCGGTTGGTAGCTAGTCCTGTATGTACAGGTTATCAGCCCATTTGAAACATATTCCCCTTGTCTACAAAAGGGCCTCTATGCATGGGTAGGACAGTGTCATCTTGGGAAGATGCAACAATCCACCAATTCTATGTAGTTAATATAATTACATTTTAACTATTTATTAGTTAATCAAGTTCTTTTATTCAATGTAAAACTAGCTTACATTCTAATAACTTTAATCGTGCTCTCCCATAAAAGAGAACAAGACAAGCAACAGATTTGCCCAGTGCTGTTCCTGGCAGACACAACAATATGTCAGAGCAACACAATGTCCTTGCCAACAGCAGTGCATTCCCGCAACTGTAGTGGTACTTACCACACGTGTGCCCATTTGTTTCAATGGTGCCAACACCTGGAACAAGCCGCTCTGGTGGTCAGTGAGATGATGGAAACATCATACCAAAAAATACTTGGTAAATATGTGTAAGCCCACCAAAAAATGCAAGGTGATATGTGGTGAGTTATGCGCCAATCAGCCATTACTTTTGAACCAAGTGGAATTACAGGGAGTCCAGTATAAAGGCAGATTGGTCATGAAATAGAGCATCCATTTCCATTGCATTTAGGCAAAAAACAGGTGTAAGGGATCAAAAACAAAAATGTCCTGAAAATCTGTGAGATTTTGGTATGGCCTTCTCTATAGTGTGTCCTGTCACCAATTTGTACACTTGACATATTCTCACAAAAGCCTCAAATATTCCTGAAAGGCTTAAGTAATTTAAATACCTATCAAATTTGGCGAATAATTTGGGATTGTTCATCTTTTGAGGAATTTGTTCTTTGACTTTTCCAATTTTTGCTAGCATGCCTATGTGAAAACAATAAGGTATCTTGTCGCTTTTGGGATATTCGCTTTACTTTTGGAGATGAGCTCCTCCCTTTTTACCATTCAATGACATCCGGATGTGCCATCACTATGTCATATAATAGTTGAGCCTATTGTATGGTAGAGTATAATATCAAACCTATTATTCACCTATACTACCATATGCTTCATGACAAATCATTCAAGCACGTGGATACCAAATGGTCCTTTTAAAAATGAAAATCTGTTTGCATCAAAATGTGTCCTATAGCCACTGTTTGTATGGTAAGGTTGAGGGAACTAGCCGATAAAAAATGTAAAAATGAAGAGAATGCTAAGCTTATTTAACGTAATATTTTATATTAAAGATACTGGTCAAATACCAAAGTAGTAAATAGTTTTATTTCTCGAATAAGCTTATCGCTTGGAAATAGTGATATAAATAGAACTAGTTCTGAGGGATAGCGTTATTTCTGAGAGAAATGTGTTCCCGAGAGATTGTGCTATTCCCAATGAATAGCACTATTATTCCCGAGATATGCATTGCTTTCTACTATTCCTACATTGATATGCTGTATATAACAAAAAATAGCACTATATCCAAGAGATAGTGCATTCCCATGGGATAGCACTATTCTCAAGGTTTGGAAATTAGTCGTATAAATAGTCTTATCTTATTAAAATTATGATTGTATTGAAATAATTGTTATTGCATTTAATTATTTACTTCTGCTGACAAAATCACAAAACAATTATAATAAAAGACCCCCATTTCCTTCAGCCTCAGTTCCCTTGAACACAACACTGCTTCATGCCACACAAAGATTTAAAAGCGTCCTGGTGTGAAGATGTGACAGAGACACAGGTACAAAGTTCCGTTTTATTGCACATCTCTACGATACAACATGGATCGTTTTGTACCACTCTACCTCTTCTTAAAAGAAACTCCATAAAAAATTATTTTAAAGGCCACACTAAATGTGCTGAGATTCCGTAAAGTGTGGCCTTAACACCGTGTTTTTGGATTTTTAAAGTTAGTGAACGATCAAGATATTAAAAAAATAATGAAAATATAGTACTGTACTTCTATCCTTTTTGTTATGCCTTCTCTTGTTTGCAACAATTTGTTTTGGTAGTAGTGGGATGTCTACTGTCTCGCCCACTCACTGCCCACTTTTATGTCAAGCCAGCCATGAGTTCGGTGGCTTCTGGTTCGGTGGCTTCTGGTTCGGCGGCTTCCGGTTCGGCGGCTTCCGGTTCGGCGGCTTCCGGTTCGGCGGCTTTTCAGCTCGGCTGTGTCGGTTGATTGTTTCGAGTTCAGTGGTGGCTGCTTGCATGGTTTTGCCACAGCTGGTTGTGCGGCGTCAGGTCTTGCTGTGGCGGGTTCGGCATCTGAGTGTTTGGTGGCAGCGGGTTTGGCGGCAGCGAGTTCGGCGGCAGCGGGTTCGGCGGCAGCGGGTTCGGCGGCAGCGGGTTCGGTGGCAGCGAGTTCGGCGGCAGCGGGTTTGGTGGCAGCGGGTTCGGTGGCATCAGGAAACTAATGAATACAATTAAATTTTAACTATTTTCTAGTTAATCGGTTTCTTTTATTTAATTGAAAACTAGATTAGTTTACATTCTAAAAACTTAACATGGTATCCCAAGAGAGAACAAAAACCACCGCGGGTTCGTCCAGTGCCGTTCCTCGGCAGATGCAACAATCTGCCAACGTCACAAGCGGTCCATGCCAATAGCATCAAATTGTCGCAACCATAATGGAGCTCACCACTTGTTAGTCAATTGTCAGTTGCAGCAAGACTGACAATTGGAACTATCCGTTCCGCTGGTGCGAGAGATGGAACGAGCATTTCTGTTGTGTAGAAAACATTCATGATAATACCATACAATATGTAAGCCTACCAAAAATACATCAAGTGTTATGAGGTGATGTGCAGTTAGTAACGCAACAATCGGCCATAACTTTGGAACAAATTGGAATAACGGGGTGCACAACATATGAGTGGATAGGTCTTGCAATGGAGAATTTGTTCAGATAGCATTTAGTTGGAAAAGAGGGGTTTACGGGCCCCAAATCCTTCGGTCATGATTCAAATGTGACCAAGTGCAACTCAACCATTGAATGATGTTAGAACGATACTACTGCTCGACATCCTCTTGCAGTGACATAATAGACAAAAACTGCGAAGCAGGAAAAATAATGCATGTCACCCAGATGCACCCCATCCCAGATGTGAGAATCCATCAAGATTTAGTGGCAGTTGAAGGTCTTGTTGCAAACGAACGTTCACATTTTACAATCTCATCAGGATGTGTGAACGTCTTTTATCGCTAAGGAAAGGCTTATATAAATACAAAGGGAATGTGCTTGAATGGCATTTGAACGGTAGGTTCTTGAAACGCAGAATGCCGCACATCAGATTCCACCAAATTTCAATGGTTTCAGTGCAAAATTCTACAGATTCCCAGCAACTTCCTCGAAAACCTGTTTTTTGGCAAAAAAAATGTGTCCGCATAACGCAAGCGGTCTTTTTCTTCTCCAAAGGGAGAAAAAACACTCCGTCCGACCGGCCAAGCACACCCAAATGAACTCAAGTCATGCGGGACCGAACCGGAGAATCCACGAGTACCTGGTTTCGGTGAAACCGAGTGATGCCAAGTGAAACCGAGTGACACGAAAGTGACATCAAGTGATGCCAAGTGAAACCGAGTCAGGCGGAAGTGAAACCGAGTAACACCAAGTGTCAACAAGTGAAACTGAGTGACATGGAGTGACACCAAGTGACATAACACTGAGTCCGAGTGAAACCGAGTGACACCAAGTGATACCAAGTGACACCAAGTGAACCCGACTGACACCAAATGAACCCAAGTGACGCCAAGTGCGTCCTATAGTGAAGCCCAACCGTGAGGCCAACAAAAACACCAGTCCGGACCTCTCCTGAACCCATCCTTCGCGCCATGAGCAACCCACGCACAGAAAACAACATCAACAACAACGACAACGAAGACGAGTCCAAACCTCTTTGCACCTCCACACCGCAAGCAGAAACCTTGCATCAAGAACTGAAAATGATGAAAACGACTTGCCCATTCTCTTAGAAGCTTGACTGTTTGAAACCATCGTCTCTTTGTGTTAATTAATTCATATGAACAGACAACTCGACGAAGCACTGCTAAAGGAAGTGTACGATGTCGATCTGTTCAAGGCATTGAAGGAGAACGATGAGTTGATTCTATGAAAGACAAAGGATGTGACAGTCATGATGCAATGGTTGAAGGAGCTGGGTGTGCAGTGATTTCTTTGGAGGAGGACGACAACATGACTGTGTATTGTGGGTCAGTGGTGTTGAGAAAGTTGGAGGAGGAGAGGAGGATGAGGGAGGAGGAATGTCAATCCTTAGAGAAAGAGGAGAGTGGCGGTCTCTATTTGTAAATGAACTTGAAGAACTACTGGGTTGTATGAAAAGTTAGTTAAATAATATAATGGTTTGTACAGTTATCAATTCAATCACACCCATCAATCAGACCACAAACCATCATCATCCTCCAACAAATCTCCCTTGACATCATCCCTCCCTCTCCTCTCCACAAAAGATTTGGGCACAACCACCTCCGTATTCCCAACAATGACCAACGCCTCCTCTCAAATCTCATTGTTCTCCTCCTCCCTCATCCACCAGACCAATCCAGGAAAATACTTCTCTGCCATCCCCGTGGCCTATTCCCGTCCACAATCATCGTGGGATCAAACTCGACGCCCATTTCATGGTCAAGTTGTCGGAGGACAATCTCATCATGTCTCCCTGCATCCACGTCAATCCCTCACCTTCCACCTCGCTGGCATTGACACGTCGTTCTTCGTTGGCATGTTCTTGGAGGAGGAAGAAACGTAACAAATCAATGTCAAATTGACACGACGGTATCCCCCGTCGGAACATCGCAGGCATTCGTCCCTATTGGCATTTGAATTACCATGATTTGCCAGGAGGAAGACGGTGCAACATGGTCGACAACGACGGCGGATCAAGGGCAGACGTTGGGTGGAGGTGCAGGGACAAATCTTCCTTGGAACCATGTTCGATCGTCGTCATTGTCGTGGGGAGAAGAGATTGGAATTGCAAGAAGGGAGAAAGAAAATGGCCCATCCCGATGCTTTTACGAGTTCTGGAATGGCATTCGCGGCGCATGCAGAAGGATTGCCGATTTGCCGTTGGGGCTTCGGACATGACACAATGGCAGTTTTGTCCAATCCAATGGCAATGGCAGTCGCAACGGCAATGACAACGGTGACGATGACAACGACGATGAGGTGACATCGGATTTGTATGCATCACCGGTCAATTGTTGTATTGTATTGGTTGTTTGGGGTGGTAGTTTGTGCTTTCGAGTGGATAGCCAGTTGTTTTTGTTGTCGTCATCATGGTGGTTGTTGTCAGGCATTGTTCGCTGTGCTTTAACTGTGGTTAGCTCAGTTATATCGTTTATCATCAAAAAATAGAGTTATGAGCCAGGCAGCTACCTGCCCCATAAAGTCATTCAAGAAGGAACTTTACAGTCTGACTCAAACCATTCAAGCTGTCTTGTCCTTCAAAGTCAACTTTGATGCCTTTAGTTGCTCCATAAAGTCAACTTTGAAGACCCTTGTTAGCTTTGACGGCTGATAGAATTACTACTTACAGCCCATCCCGGCTTGCACCAAGTGAAACCCAGTGAAACCAAGTAAAACCAAGTGACACCAAGTGAAACCAAGTGACACCAAGTGAAACCGAGTGACACCAAGTGAAACCAAGTGACACCAAGTGACACCGAGTGACCTGACACCGAGTCCTAGTGAAACCAAGTGACACCAAGTGACACCAAGTGACACCAAGTGACACCAAAGGAAACCGAGTGAAACACGGGGTACACCAAGTGAAACCAAGTAAAACCTGGTGCACTCAGTTACTCTGGTGGGAACAACCAAGAACACCCCGGTCATGACTGGCCGAAACCAAGTAAGACCGAGTCCGGACTCCCCAAAAACCTGAGGCATGACTCCAAGTAACACCGAGTCCATGGTTTTCTAGGAAGTTGCAGGTTTACCTTAGACCGGCCCTTAGTGAATGGAATATGCAACGGGGATGAACTTCCTGGAAGTAAATGGAAGGGGTAGGCAACCCGACTATAGATTTCTATGAGTTGAACAGGTCGGAGTCTCGGCAAAAAAAACAGATACTCATAACCCATTTGTTTCGCGTAGGGTGGGCAAAATTAACGATGAAATCCCACACGAACAATGTTACAGTGCAATCGAATACAACATAGTGTCTCAAAGCGGGTGAACACCATAACGGACCTCAGGCAAACCATCAACAAACGCCCCCTGCCCATATATCTCCAGCTCCCTCATGATTTCCATGAAGTCACACTCGCCCAACTCACGACAATCCCTCCGCCTGGCACTCCTGGCATCCACCATTCTCACTCCCTTCTCCCACGGCCTTCCACGTGGCGGCAGCAAGAAAGACAACACTTTCAATTCCAATTCCTTGGCTCGACGAACCGGTCCGACCGGAGAATCTCGTCGGGATTCGGCCTTGACGACATTGCGCGATTCGTTCCCGTGCGAAGCAGACGCCGGATCTTCCTCGTCCTCGTCGTCGTTGGAGGGACGTTTGCGTGATAATGTCGATGGGTCCTCTGGTGGCGGCTCGAGCGACTTTTCGTCGAAATCCAACGAGGCGAGGAATCGATGTTCGTTTGCTTCCAATCCTTTCGATGCTCCTCGTGGTGGAGGAGATATCGCCGCATCGAAGTATGATGATGACGAAATTGATCGAATGGTGGAAGATTTGATCGCGGGTGTTGAAAGTGGATTTGGGAGTGAAGGCCTGGATGACTTGGATGATGCACATTTGCATGTCGAAACGTTACTCGGTGAATCTGTGGATGAAGAGACAAACAATTATATGGGTTCGAGTCATCCTTTGATCGAGGAGGATTTGGATGAGGCTCAAGATGAGGATAGCAATGGGCAGACTTTCGATTGTATACGAGGAGCAATTGATTCTTCTTCTATTTCAACGAAACATATCCAGCAGACAAACCACCGGGACTCATCCAAACAATCACCGGCTTCTTCTGGATCAGCAACAACAACAAATCTACCAACCACGACTACCAGCGTCAGCGAAAGAACACCCATGACCATCCCCACCACCATCCCAACCAACGCTTACTACCGCTTCCTCGTGCGACGCGGTCCCAAAGGCCACATCCTAGCATCTTTCTCCCTCCTCTCCGTCCAATGGATACAAACCTACCTCCCCTTCCTCTATCGATTCGTCGCATCGCTGTTGTTAACATGTCGAATCTACGATCCTAGCCTGCTTCGCATTAAAGAACGCGAACGGTTGCTCGCCATGCAACGACGGAAAGAGAGGACGACTTTGACTCAAAAGTTGAAAAATAAATTCTCCTCCCAAAGCAGTGCGAGGAAACGGATTCAAAAAGAGGCGGATCAACGCGCCGCATTGAAATTGCAGCAATTGCTCAAAACGACCATGGCCACGTCGTTGGATTGGAAAGAAGTGCGATACAGGTATTTGAGCGTGGGGTTTCGGAAACGTCATGAGTTGGGGGCAGAGTATGTCAAGAAGAAACCCGTTTTGTTTATGGGGGAAGAGGTGGGAGGCGGAGTGGAGGATGGAGATGTTGGTGGAGTAGTTGTGGATTTGGAAGAGGAATTGGATATTGTTGCGTCGGAGGAGCCAGTGGATGTGGGCGTGGGGGGACAGAAAAAACAAGATGGAAAATCGAAGAAGCAACCGCGGCGAAAACGAAAAATTACCGATTGGGTGGTTCAGGCATTTGCGAGTCAGTCACCATCTTCTTTATCGACGAAACAATCCATCGACGGTTCCTCGCCAATTTCGAATTCCGCATCATCTCTTTGGAAGTCAGTGGAATGCAATGCCATTCTAAATGCGGCATGGGAAAGTCGCAACGCCGAGAAATTGATCTGGGCAAACAGCAACAAAAAGGATCCCATGCCGGGAATGGCTGCTCAACGACCCTCGGAAAACGACAAGACCTCCAATTTCAGCAGCGCCGGCGCCTCAAAAATGTTTCAATCGGTCATGACCCGAGTGGGCAGCAATGGCAGGATATTGGGGGCCTATCCCATGGATGCTCCTCCCATTGAAGAATGTGCAAATCGACGCGGTGTGCTGGATTTGGCGCGAAGGTATGGATATGGAAATTGGGTCGAGGATGGTGGGGAGGAGAATTGGGAAGAGAGCGGAGGTGAAGAGGAGGAGTCATGGGGTGGAGGAGATTTGTTTTTTGACGACGTTAAGGAGAAGGACGACCGCATGCGTAAAGGATTACCCTTCACGGGAGAGTTGTCGAAGGTCGTTGATTCGAGCAGGCACCAAACGATAAGGCGAAAGAAGCATCCGACTGATGATGAGTCATATACAAAGCCTACGACGTCCACTCGCAAAAAGAAGCGAAAGAATACAAGTCAAACAAAACTTGCAACAATCGCTTTTTCGGGTGGAGGTCCCACAATCTCTACCCCACAACGGAAAGTTACTTTTGAGTTTGGAATAGGAGCGCAGTCTTCACAAAGACGAAATGACTTATTCCGATCGTCAACAAACCGTATGAAACAAACCACCAAACCGCCGACAGAACGAAACGTTGAATCAATACGATCGCAATTACAAGAGCGAACTTCATCAATAATAATTACATCTGATACACGGGTGAAGGCGCCAATGCAACTGTTGAACAAGTCAATGAAAAAGCATGGTAAAAAAGACAAGGGCGAGATAGAATGAAGGCTGCCAAGAGGATGGCATTGATGTCTTCGCCACGATCCAGTGGGCACTCACGTTCAACTTCGGTGCGAAGTCATCGTTTCGTAATACTGTGACTCGCTCATTGTTCTCGTTCGCATGCGATCTGCAGGGATCGATGGAATGGGGTGTCACAGCGAAAGAGGTTACGTGGACGTTGAGATTGGTGATTATGCGCTTGCGCAGATCAAGAATATTTTTAAGATTAAGGTTGTTAGTGGATTATTTAAACAATGACTTTGATTTGAGTGGTGTGAATTAGTACCTATCATTTTCCCGTGTGCTTCTAAATAAGTATAATATTCACTCAATTAGCGCAAGGATGTTTATGATATGCCATGGCAGAATTTTCTTCGTTGCATTCATATTTTTTGATCGACACGTATGAGAGCACTAGAGGCATTGAAATAGCACCCCCGGAACTACTCTTTTATTCACAGCACGATTGCACTGTCAAACAACAAAAAGACAATTTCATGGTCAATATCTTTAGTTCTCCACGCAGCATCTCCCAAGAAAATCCTGCTTCATTTGACCTTGAGACACACTCTCATCTGCGATCCTTCCTTCCTCCTTGGAGAGACTTCTCTGTCGAATGACCCATAGCCCAAGGGAAATGAATTCCTGGTTGATGATTTCCTCGAACATGACATTTTCGAATTGGCATTGTACTCAATGAGTTCATTGTAACGCTCGTCCCATTTTGATTTTTTATCATGACCGGAGGTGCTTTCATTTTCACTCGGAAGTATTTGATCGTGATTGACCTTTTTTGCGATTAGACATAATCAATCAATGCTGCATGTGAGTTGTTGACTTCAAAGAAGTATGAATCAAGGAGTCCGGATTCCAGCGCAACCACGCACATGCACTTGCAAGCCAACGAGAGTTCAGCTCTTCGCCACGAGGACTGTTTGATTATCAAACCTCCTGAAAGAATGAACCACCATTTTTTACAACTCGATTTTGGTGCAAGTTAACTCATTATTTAACGAATCGTTGAATGTAACTTTTCACATTCATCCGTCCAAAGAACTTTTCCAAAGCAGAAAGTAGCAGTGTCATCATACATTTCTTTTCAAGAGTGCTGTAAAAGATAGAAGAAACATCCTTCCAGACAGAGCCCCTGTTGAAAGGAGCGTGATCATTGGCCGTCACGTTGAAACAAAACCCCGATCGCGCCCAGCTAATGAAATCAATCTAACAAGCAGATTAGAAGCTATTAGACGTATGAGACTTCGATATGGTACCATACTCTCTGCACCTCGTGCTGCACGTAGCCTCTGTTCCTCGTAGTAGAGTGTCCGAGCAAATCAAATATGTAGATGCATATTTGCATATTTGCATGTACGAGTCAATGTTTGGTCTCCAAAAAACACGTAAATTTGACGTAATAAATAGAGTGTCAGAGAAATCACGTAAATTTGCATATGTGATGTTTGTAAAAATGTTTCGCCAACAAGAACTCGTGAAAGTATGCGTCGTATCCCAATGATTTTTGAGACGCTGCCAATTTGGAAGGATTTTACAGAGCTCTGGTACACTTCGACGAGGATTTCAAACCCTGCCAAATTGGCAAGATTCTTAGTACGATTCCTATGTAGAAATTTCATAACTTGAACATGAGTTCCAATCTCTGTGCCATCAAAAACTAATGCCAACAATGGATTTCATATGGCCCCATGAATTTATGCGCACTCCGATTGAGACTTTGGAAGTAATTTCTCTATACGTAGATGTTTCATTACTAATGTTAGACTGACTTATGCATAGGAATCAGTTTGATAATACAATCCTGCCGATTTGGCAGGGTTTGATTTCTCACTTTATCACCCAATCCAAACCCTGCCAAAATGGCAGGATTTTAAATTATTGGGATATCGGCATAGACTTGCGAGAACAACATACTTTTAAGAGAAAGCTATTTTTCTAAAGTAAGCCGATTTTGGTCTAACCGGCTAATATTTAAGAAAGGGCTGAATCACAAGAATAAGCCACTTTTCAAAAGTAAGCTGTTTGGCCTCAACTTGAGAAAGAAGCTAGAATATTGGGATCAGTCCGTTTCTGACATCCCATCCTTCTGCGTGGATAAAAAATCATGAATACTAATTGCCCTTCAATCACGATTACATCAACCATAAGGCATATATAAACAATGATTGGATGATACCACACCCCTCCCGGTTCAAGCAATTCAGAGAATTTATGTGGATAAAATGGGTTAACCCTTAAGTAGGGGACGGAACATTTTTTTGGCAAAAACTCACATCTCTCGTCCATCCCACCTCCAACACCATGGCAGTGAGATGCCAATACTCCACTCTCACATAACTGGCAGGGACTAAACTTCGCAGAAGTGCTGCTCATAATCCCTTCAAACTCCTCCACAAACGACGCATCACGAATCAATCATTGCGATGTTCTTCTTACACGATGTTGCGGAGGGATCAAATTCTGGCTCCGCCAACGCCGGAAATGAACCACCTGCCAATAAAGGAGTTTTGGACGAAGACTGCGATGAATTTGCCTCCGTTGCCAGCAGTGAACTTGAAGATGAGGAGCATCCAGAGCCCTCCAGCCCTCCACCGCACGACGATCAGCCATCAGATGTCGAGATCGCACCCCGTGCTTTTGGCCTTCCGTCGGTTGTAGATGCCATTCCACCCCCTCTCTGCCCGATCCTGCTGACGCCGAAAGAAAGCCTCCACATGGGAAATCCATCGCCCACTTTGATCTTCAAAACAACGCAATAGTTTACCTGTCTCTCGACCTAGAGACAGGTGGAGAGTACTGTGGCATCATACAGCTCTCTGGCCAACTCTTCTGCTATGACCCTGCAGATCCACAGGGAATGAGCATTGTCTACACCGTCGAGACATTCAATGAGTATGTACGGCCTCCTGATGGTGCCTTTTGGAATGAAGAGGCTTCACTTGCATCTCATGGATTGAGTGCAAGGTATGTGGTGATCCAAAATGCACAACCATTTGTGACTGTATGGGTAAATTATTTTATGCACAACACACAACCTGGAAGGATCGTAAGCAAGTATGTTTCCTATACATCTGATATTGGTGCTAGCACCGGTCACTTTGTCTGATGCTCTGCAAGAGGTCAGCTTGTCATGAGTCAGTTCAAAGCACCCAACTCCCAAAAGAGTTACTCGAAATACTTCGATGCCGTGGATCGGAATGACTGTGACTCCGCAGACTACACAACTTCAATGAGAACCGACCGGTGGTATCTTCGCATATTCTTTTGGTTGGTGGACAGGGTGGTGCATCAGCTGTATGTTACTGTGATTTATTGTGCAAAGTAAAAAATTGGTTCAGTATGTGACCTAAGCCAAATATGGTGTAGGTTCTGGGAGGATAAAAAACCAAACCAACAACAATTCTAGATAACAGCTGAAAAAAATATAACAAGGTGGGAAATGCTGTGGGGCTGTGTGGGTTGTTGCCAAATTGGTTTTATGAGCTTAATTGACTA
>JALLPD010001301.1:0-12420 GCA_036940065.1 Cyclotella cf. meneghiniana | reverse complement strand
AAGAGGGCGGGCATTTTCATGAAGCAAGACAGATCCCGAATGATCTATTGTATAACAGATGTCGTGTCTTGTTGGTTGCCGAAGTGAGAGGAAGTCCAACTTGAGGAAGGATTGTTATACAAAGCAATGAATTGAATCCACCCATCCTGGTGAAGACAACATTATCATAGAAAAACTGTTCAGTCACCTATCTTGGTAGACAAGCTATCATTATTTGAGGAAACATCTCCATCATATCCCAATGAATTCAAGAAAGAAGGGAGGTCTAATTTGACCTCACTTGGATTGTCATGTTTTCAGTAATGCTGTAATACGACCAAGATAGAGCTCAAAGACTTACTGTACCAAAGCACCTTCCATCATCTCATCATTTGTATATCATTTTAAGATTTCTGATGTTAAGGGGAGATGAGTTGTTAAATAAAATGTCGTAAATAACACACTTAAACATGGAGTAAATGTGCACCATTAAACAGTAAAAAATGAGTATAATCATTATACAGAAGCAAATTATGTATTGAAAACATTTGTAGAGAATAAAGTTCATTCTAAAAATATTGTTGTTACAGCATCATCAAAAAACACAACAAAAGCTTTTGAGAATGATTTTATTTCCAAGAAATTGATTTATTTTCAACAGCCTGTATATAATACTAATAATTCAAAGTTTTCATTATGAAGGGTAGTGTTGTAGCAATAGGCTTAATTCTATATCCAATTTTTTGAAAAAAATGGACCATTTTTGATTTTGAAAATAGGCTATTTCTCAAAAAATGGCTCATTCCTGAAAATAGCTTATTTCTCAAAAGTAACTTTTTCAAAAATAGCAGCCTTGCCCATGTAAAAGTATTACAGATTCATGTAGAGCTAAAAATAGCCAGTTTATTGAAAAACCTGGTGATCGGCAATAGTCATATGTATAATGCCATATTTGAAAATTTAGCTATTTTTGAGTAAAAGTACCACATAACTCGTAAGCAGTCTTGCATAAATCATGCACAGCAACATCACTACTCTGATGTCTGGTGTGTTGTGATTTTCAATTGATGGCATGAGTTTCATAACATTGAATAATGTTTGAAAGTACTTGTATTTTCAAGTATTCAAAGTGATATTTTTACAAATATTTCATCTACTGCAAAATAACCATGTGATCATAGTTACTTTATAATTGTACTTTATTCTACTTTTTTCATATGCTATGACAACTATGACAGTATTGGTAATATTTTCCCTAAACCTCATTAAGACATTACTCTAGGCTTGTCATTGACCTTCTTTTCTAAGATATCCAAATAATTTTCATTCAATTAAAAATGTAATTCAGATTATATAGAATGTAGTATATATTGACAAGAAACAGAGCTATATAATTTCACTCATTTTAGAGTCTATAATGAAAAACCCATTACATCTCCATTTAAAAGCACAGATACTCACAATAAAGGAGACCTGGCTTTGTCTCCATCAATGTCACATTAGTAGTATACATTAAAGCAAGCATCAAAAACATTCCCATCAATGAACCCCAGCACATCTGCCATCAGAGTGCCCCAACAGGTCATAATAGCATAGTCCTAGTGTGTTGCTTTCATATTACCAATCAAGCAGCCCTCAAGTCTTCACTCCATTTGACTCCATTCACATCTCCAGCCACTCAAGTCTCCATTCAAGTCTCTATGTAAGAAAGCTATCACAACTCCATCACAGTGCCTGTCTAATAATCCCAACACATCTCCATCATACAGCCCCAGCATGTCACAATCAAAGATCCCTAATGTATTACCATCTAAATCAAAGCAAGCAAGTCTTCATCAAAGGGCTCAATTGTGTGCACCTTTGAAGCCCTTTGAAGACTCTATCTATAAACCCAAGGAAGTATTCATCAAAATGGTTATTGTAAAAGTGAATCTCAAACAGTTCCATTACTGATCCTAGAAGGTCTAGGGCTTCAATGATCCCGAATCCAGATTCAATCAATTTGTATAGTCAAACAACTGTATTGCCAATTATTACAGATTTCAATAGTATGACATCACCAGGAAGGCATTCATGAACAAATGTAGTACGCTTGCTTCACATTTTCAAAACATATAAAAACTTTAACATTCAAATGCTGATCACAAAAAAATTCAAATACCCTTCCTTGATCAGTGTTTGGAATTTGCCTGTCCTATTTTCATTATTTCTT
This sequence comes from Cyclotella cf. meneghiniana, assembly GCA_036940065.1. NCBI lineage: Eukaryota > Bacillariophyta > Thalassiosirophyceae > Thalassiosirales > Thalassiosiraceae > Cyclotella > Cyclotella cf. meneghiniana. The sequence goes on along the minus strand of JALLPD010001301.1, from coordinate 10,229 downwards.
GCATCACAGTGCTATTTTATCTGCAAAGTGGGAGCCTCACACAAACTCTCTTACATACTCATAGTATGAAATCAATAGTTGTCGCCTCAACTTCTTAGCTTGATTTGATTCATTCTTCTTCTTGCTACTCATCCAGCCTGTGGGCCATCTATCTGCATTTTCTACTTTTACCAACAGTTTTCAGCCTTGTAACCCATTTTTCCACAGACATGACATGTTCCATGGATTGAGCTTTTGGTATTTCTTTTCTCTTGAAACACTGCCACCTTGTTGTTTTGCTTACCACATTTGTGATACTTTCCATTAAATGTTATTCCTGCCAAAGTTACCTCTTTCTTGTTGATTGTCATTCATACTGGTTTAAAGTTTGTACCTAGCTGCTTTTATGATCTCCTTCAAGTATGCTCTCCTGACATTTCAGCATTCCTATGCCCAGCTGTCATGACATCAACACATTCATGTCCAGGCAGTGCAATCATAGCCTGATCAATCAAATCTGAGTCATCAATTGCAACCCCTGCTTCAATAAGCAATCTTCTTATTCTAATCAACCTATGCCCTAGTTCTTTTGGATCTTGATCTCTCTTCATACTCACTTGATGCAACATTTTCTTCAGATAATCTTTTGTTAATGTACCTGCCAAAATGAAACATTCTTGCAACTCCTTCAATGCTTGGTTGCAATCCCATAAGGGATTTTAATGACTTTGTGCCGGAAACAGAGTTAATATGATCAATCAAGGTTAGTCCCAAATCAATTTACCCCATGATCTTATCATTCTTAGACATGATACTCAAAAGCTCCTGCTCACTCACATTACTTGGATCCATATTCAACAAATTATCATGCTTCTTTAGTGTTCAGAATATTTGACTTGCCAAAATGAGCCCTAAATTGCACTTCATGCCATACATTCAGTTAGATCATGTTTTTCAATGTAGGCACAATCTGTTTTACACTACTGTTACTTGTGTTCAAGTGTTTCATTTTGTTCCCTTCTATGTTAATTGCTTCAGAACTTCTGTGACAGTAGTTGCACACAACTTGGTCATATCTTTTTCTCTTATACTAACTGACATTTACTTTCTCTTGTTTGTTGCAAAGAGGCTTTTGAACTTTGTGATGCTTGTTTGGGGACTTCTGGCTTCTTGCAGATCTCTTCAATCTTGCTTGGACTTCAGTATGCTGCTGGATGGACTTCCAACTCAAGCAACTTCAACTCATGGGTTTTATCTTTCAAGATCCTCACTCCCACTTATTTAGTCAGTTGACCACTCTCTTTTGAGGGGTTCAACTCGTTGGTTCTGTCTTTCAAGATCCTCCTTCCCAGTTTTATTACCCTCTCTTCTTCAGCAAGTCTTGTGATTCTTTTGTGTTCTAGCAAGCACTCACTTTCAATATCCTGACTAATCTTTCATATATAGTAAGTGTATTTAATCCATCATGATCTTTCACATTCACTTTGTTTTTTCAATTGCTTAGCCCCCTGACCAGGTACTTCAAAGCATGCTAGAAGGTCTAGATCTTAAATGATTTGTCAATATTTGAAAAATTTGTATACCCTAACTAATTCCAATTATTACAGATTACAAATATTATGACATTATCAGAATGGCATAGTGTCTTGCACTCCTTTTATAGTGTCAAAACTGTCAAAACTTTAATATTCAAATGCTGATCCAATAAAAAAGTTCTAACAACTCATCTATCAAGGATTCCAAATGGAAGAAAAAGTATTCCCATGATCAATACTAGAAAGATTAAATTGGTAAGTCAAGCTTTTGTGGTGTGCTATTGTTAAGCCCATGGTGCTTGCGTGAATTTCTCAGGTGTCTACAGCTTGGTTGGGAATGTCAGCATCATGTTGTAACATGGCACTATGATGCTGCCAATGTTTCTGAAAATCAGCTGAAGTCAAATGTCACCAACATCATGACTGGATAAGTGGCTGGGTCCCATATTGGCTGACATGTTCCCAAATGACTGTACTACTATATATGCACAACTCATTGCACCATTACTCCAATGGAGATAACGGTTGTTTGTGAAAGAAACATTTGTACATATTTTGATGCATAAGAAACCCTTTTTGTGCCTTCCTTACACTATATTACACCATTACAGCATGAGTTTCTGCAAAACTTGGCTATTTTTTCTGTATGTCCAAAAGAATGAGCAGACATGATGGCTTACATCTTGCCAACAGGACATGTTATATTGTTTCACATGGTCTGGCTGACAAAATTTGAGGACATCGGCTCAACATTCTCAACATTCTCCCAATGTGTTGACATGTTGGCAGCCAACATGTCATTTTGGGGGGGGGGGTCTGCTGGCACAAGGCCACAGTGACATTTCCGATTAAGGTCTGCAGCAATGTGATCACAAGATTTATGACTGCATAAGTGGCAAAGTTGAATGGCCCTAGGTTGAGCATGGATTCGGTTGTTAATTTTACCTTTGACTGAATTGAGAGAAACTCTTTTGGTTGGACAAAGTGGGCCAAGTATTGAAAGGATACATTAAGTCAGTCTGCCATGGAATGAGTGATGGGTGGTGATGTGATGTCATTGATGGATTGATACTGAATCCAAAAGCACTGGTTTATCTTGTTTTGTGATCATCGGACCCATGGAGGACAAAGAACCAATTAAAACTTTTCCACCCTTGAGACAAGCAGGGATAGGTGCCATGGATCACATGAAACACAGACCACCCTCAACTTGTGATGGGGCTACTTTCCATGTCTGAACAAGTGATTACTGCAGTTAATGATGGAAGTGGCAAGGAATGCAATGTTGGAAATAGATGGAGTGCTGGCAAGTAGGGATGCAGCGGGTGGACCTGTGGACATCATAAGATTCTTGTTGATACTTTTGCTCATCATGACAAAGAATTCTTGTTTGTGTGGCAACAAGGAAAACAATGTAATTGGAGTTGCTGAGAATGATAGCCATATGAGCATCAAACTAGAATGGCTGCCATGGCTCAAATCTGTTAAAGATGGCATCAGATTTAGGCTTGAAGACTTGGCTGAACTTGTTATCAAGACAGACAATGGATTCAACTAAACAAGTTCAGGTGGGTGTCAAGAAAGCATCAATGTGCATTTATGCAAATCAACCAGGTTTGTGGCTATGTTTGAGACAATACCATGCAATCTAAAGCTTCTCAGTGACATGCCAAGATCCAATGAAGATCATAATGGTTGTGACATGAATATTGGATGTATCAGAGTGCTAGCATGATGAGCAAACACAATGTCACCAATGTGGAATAGACATGGGACTGACCGGGACACATTAATAAGTTACGGTGCTGATTGCAATGTCCCTCAACCGCAAGGAGTGTTGTTTGATTTTTGGCAAATGACTCCACAGTTTTGGGGCTTGAGATGAGTTCAAGAAGCTTTGAAACAGAGAATTCAATGAGAAACAAGAAAATACATCCAATAGTGACAAGGCTGCAAGGGAGGTCTTTTCCCAGGACCAGAGCAGCATTCCAGACATAAAGTAGTAATACATAGTCTAAGAAGACATGCTTACTGAGTCCCATTTGTTGGTTGGCACACAGACTCCTCTGTTTGCATGAAAATTGAGGCATTCCACTGTAGCATTGGGTTGTGATTTTTGCTGACAACATGTGTGCATATAATTAGTAGTCGGTCAATGATGTGGCAGAAGCCTTCAAAGAAAGTGATGGCTTGCTCAATGACAATGGTGTGACAAAGGCCAAACCAAAGAAGCATCTTCATTGAAGCTCAGTAAAGCCAGATGCATCAGCCCTGCAGATGGAATCAATCACATGAGAGAATGTAATGCTGCAGCTTTGATTGCCTTGAAAACATTTGTGGGCACCAGCAGAGTAGTCATCGGCATGAACTACCCATGCTTATGGCTCTTTTTGTCTACAGGAGGAAGTATACTTTAGGTATCAAAAGGGTCCTAAAAAGCACGGTGAGTCTAGTTGCTGTAGGCTACATATGGATCAACAGCATGATAAATACTATTCTGTCCTGGATTCATTTTTCCAACTACCTTGTAATTTGTAAAGCATTTGTATGTAAAATCCAAAGTGGAATGAGCTAAAGTTAAAGGTAGTTATTTTTAGAGAGATGCTCCAATCTCTCAGAGAGCTGTGGTGTCAACATGCTACTCCTGGACAATTTCCATGTGAACCGAGTAAAAATAGAATGGTTGGCAGCCTTGTTAATCATAATTTTCATCTGTTATTCCACCTTCAATTATGTTTTTGTATCTTTAATTTAAGATGTATTGTGGCCATGTGTTAATTTTATAAAAGCTTAACATGCATCAACCTCCAAGTTCACCTCTTCAAAAGCCCCCAAATTTTCCTCCATTAATAAGCACCTCCTAGCCTCCAAATTCAGGCCCCCATCCAGCTATGAAAGCCTCTCAAGACTGGTCCTAGTACCACAAGATCTTGTCCTCACGTTAATCAAGATCCCTCAAGGTTCTGCCTCCAAGATACCTTTTCCACAGGCCAGGATTGTACCCATGCTTATGCCCCCTTTGTGTATACAGGAGGAAGTATATTTTAGGTATCAGAAAGGACCTTAACATAGTTTGTTACGTACACCTCTACAGCAGATTGCTGTAGACTTCATATATGGATCACGTAACATGGTACATACTAGGTATGTGCTGGGTCCTTTTCACCAACAACCTCTCTATTTGTAATTCAAATGTATGTAATATAGACATCGTGGTTGATAGAAAATAAAGGCAATTTTTTTGGAGATTGGCATCCATTGCTCTGAGAGAGCTGTGGTGTGGACATGCTGCTCCTGGAGGAACAACCAGGCCGAGACTGTAGAACAAAGTAGAGGTGCCAGTTAGTGCATAAAATTGAATTCTTTCGCTTATTCTATTTTAATTCATCTTCCTTTTAGTACCTACTTTGACTGTAGGTCACATGATTATAGCCCAAGGGTATGATTCTTCCTTATCTCATCAACAATTTGTTGATGGGACATTTGGACCAAGTTCACAGTCACCATATTCTCTCCTGAACTTGTCAGTTTGACATAACTGATTCGCAGGACTGTAATTATGGTGATCTGACCAACAATTCCAGTTTTAATGTACAATCTGTCCTTATATTTAACAATCTCTTTCATTAAGAACTTGAAAACTTTGTTTTTCTCTATGGCATCATTGACAAAAAGATCTCTGGCAAGTGCATGATACCCCTCTTTTAAGAGTGGAAGGGATTGAGATAGAATGAGCCACAGCCTTCAATCATATGATGAGAAATAACATTTTGTGACCACATGCAATACAACATTTGGAGCACGGAATCTACTGGGCAAGTATTGGTTGCCTTTATCATGTGTTTTTCCTTCATCCCTGTGAATGAAACTCCATGGGATGGAACAATTGACAATTTCATGCCTCTATGGTTATCAATGGAAGATGAATGTACTCTCCTGGATAGTGATTTCACATTCTATGTGATGAGGTGTTCTTGGCTATCATAACTTTGCTTCAGTGCTACTTTGGCTTCAGGAGGTTTTGTCAGTTCTTTCATGGCATAGGTTAGCAATTTGACACAATTTTTGATAACTTCCGTAAAATGAAATGATTCATCAAAAATGTGATCCCATCATAGTTCCCAGTATTCATGGCCAAAATTGAGTGGGAAAATTATGACTGATTAATAGTTCAAATAATTTTTACCTGAATAATGTATCAAAAGAGATTTCACAATGTATTCAGAAAGCTTCCGGTTGAAACACTCATACAAGTCCTAAAAATAGTTCTCTAAAGGGGGAAATGTGTCTGTAAAGACCTTGATGATTCTCTTCCCAAATTGGCTTTGAACAAAGATATTGGAGATCAATTTGTGTTGATGAAATCATCAATGCTACAACAAGTCAATTCATCCAATGCCCTCCATTCTCATTTCTTGCATTTAATCAGAACAGCATTTTCATCAAGTGGATCATCCTTTTTGTGCCTCACTCCTCTGTCAATTTTTAGGTAGCACTGGTAAAAAGCCTTGGTAATTACTTTATCCTTTTTAGTTGCTCCTGGTTTGGCACGCCTATGACACCATGAAAGGTCAAACCAAGAGAAGACACTGACACATCGGAAAAACATGTCAACTTTCAAATAGAGAAATTTTATTGTATTCATGTCAAAACACTTGCTTTTTTCATTTTTTATTGTAATTTCATATTGATGCACAGGATCATATTTTTCAAAGGAACAAGATGCATGTGGGCTGCCATTCTGCCTCTATGAAGAATTTCAGTCATTATGACAACTCTTTTTGTTGGGCAAATGGTGGCAAAATGATGACTTGATATGCCATTCAACAATTTATGTCAGTGGTTACATAATTTTTAGATGTCAATTAACTAGTTGTGCTAGATGATATTTCAACAAGATCTGCTTTGATCTCTGTGAGAAGTAGTGGATTCCTCCGATGTAACCCAATTTTTACCCAATAACTGATTGTGATAGATTTATTCCCATGATACTTCAATTACGTAACACCAGTTTGGTCTGCTGATAATTATTACAAACAGCTTTCTGACAGATGAAAGGCATGAAATACATCAAAGGAATGTTTCAACGGATTGAAATAAAAGGTAGAAGCAAACAAGAGTGATGGATGGTAGGTGTATAACTAAAATTACAAAAGCTTCATACAAAATATTGTGAAGGGGAAAATGGATGATTTCTTTTAACAGATGTGATTAATGAAGTTACAATGATTGATGACTGTTGAATTTTTTAAATTGGATCATTAAATTGAAGCAGAATGTGTGGAACACGCAGTCAAGAATTGATTATTTCTGATCTTCTGGCAACACACCATTCACTTATTGAATACTTCACTTGCATCATGCACCTTTGGTAGTGGTTAATTATTACAAAAAGTGTTCTGTAAGGTGCCTCTTATAGATCAAATAGCAGGAGCAAACATGACTGGGGAGGGGTCGAAAATTGTTTGACAGCACCACTGGTTTGTACAATTGTTTGACAATGCCACTGATTGGAACAAAAGGAAGGAGCAAATATGATGAAGTGGGGACGAAGAAAGCAAAAATGAAACAAGGGGGGAAAAACAATTGTTTGGAAATGCCAGTGATCTGAACAACTGTTCAACAATGCCACTGATCAAAATCAAATGCTGGAGCAAATATGAAAAGCAGGGATGATGAAGGAGCAAACACAACTCGTGGGGACAAAGCAGTTATTTGACATTGCTACTAATCTGAACAATTGTTCAACAGTGCCAATGATCGGAACAAAAGGGGAAAGCAAATATGATGAAAAAGGGATGCTGACACGATGGAATGATATGGTTATGATGACTGCAAGGAAATGAGTTGGGACAGGAAAAAGTTGAATCAATTGTCATGTATGTGTGAAATAAGATAGAATGAAAAATTTCCTTTCTAATCAATTTGAGTTGTTTCTACAAACACATGAAAAAAGTTGATTTTTCTAAACCTAAAGGTGACATATATGATACCTCATCCAATGTAAATGTAGAATAGTTTACCGAGTTCCAACATATGTCATTTTCCAAAGTGGTTTGGTAGTCATTTTGACATTTTCACATTCATTTTTGTCTACCTCCAAAGCAAATAGTCAACACTAATAGATTGCCATGATACTGCAGGCAATCAGTTTCCAGTAGATGCTAGTGATCTCAATCATTCACCAGATTGCTGATTATCTTTCTCACTTGGGGTAATGATCATCATCTGATAGGGCTATGCACAATGTTGGATATTGTCAGGGTGTAACAAAAGAGGTAGGACTTTTCTCTTCTACATGATCAATTTTATCAATATTATCTGCTTTTAACCAATAGGCATTGTTAACAAATGGTTTAAAACAAAAACCACGATGGTAGGTTGTGGGGGGAGGGGATCACATGGACTTGAGATGAATTTTGGTGAAAGAAGATCATCTGACCCATTCATGTCTGATAGCCATCTCCAGCAACAATACCAAATACAGAGTAATAATGAAAATCAACTATCCTATCTTCCTCCATCAGCATATACATTTCTTCCAATTTAATTCATCTAGAAAATAGGATTTCTTATCCCTAATCTGAATCCTCCAACCATCTTCCAGAATCCCATGCATTAAAATCCACCATTGTTCATAATAATGCAAGAAAAAATATTTCCCATTCACTGTGGCTCCGCAACATGAAAATCTGTGCCATTGACTACACACCAAGTATTCTCATTCAAACAGATGTAAAAATTTTCTTCAACTTTTAAACATCAGGGGTCATCTTTTATTCACCATTCAAGCTGAACATTCCATGACATCATGATGAATTGAGATTGTCTTCTTTAAGTGAATCATTCACTTCCAACAATCAAGACACAACTGCACATTCTGTCTTCAATGCCACACATGTAACTATTCAATCAAGTCAAATGAATCAGATTATTCATCTTGATTCAGAAAAAACAGGCAATTTTTCATTTTCTGTGTCCTCTCATCATGTTTGCTATGTAGCACATACAGCCCTCTCATGAACTTTTCTATCTTGTACAGATAAAAACAGAGATATAGATCCTTTCTTTATTCCTGTTAAATTCAACTCGATAACACTGGACACAAACGAAAAGTGGGAACATGCAACATACTTTAATTGATTGTTGCCAAAGACAAATTCTTCAACTGAGGTTGTAGAAGTTTTTATTGACACATTAATGAGTATTCATGATGAGACATAAAATCTTTTAAATGACCCTCTTCTCAAGAATTTGAGGGGTCTTTGTCACAAATATCAACTGCATGCAGGTGGCTCCAAACTTATGCATGCTAGAAACATTGCTGCAATTACAATGCAATTTTGGAAAGTAGCAGCACATTCATGGATGAATGCCTTCAAAGTGCTCTTGAAGTTAACAAGCACCCTCTCTATTGTGTAACATTCTGAAGAGATAATGTTGTCTGTGAATTGGAGTATAAATATGAGATATGGTTTCTCTCCATTGTAGAGAATATTGTCAGAAGGTTGGCTCATCACACATTCAATTCTACTTTCTATGTCAGATTCAAAAGAGGCTTGGATATACATGTTGGGGTTGTTTCGTGTGATCACTTAGAAAGAAAGAATAAAGGGAAAAGGCAAAAGAACTGAGAAAGAGTCTGTTCACTTCAAAATAACAATTATGGATGGTCAATTTATATATTCTGGTTTTCTTGTGTACAAAAGAGATATGAAAGGGTTATCATTTGCAGAACAAATTATACATCCAAAGTTTGAAAAAATTGAAGATTGTCAGAACTCTACATCTTATGAAGAAAGAAAAATGACATTTTATCATGATTTTCATAACTTGGTGGATCTGAATGATCTTTGGTGGTGCAAAAATAAAGAGATAAATGGAAAGAACTGAAAGGAACAAGCTAAAAGATTTGTATTCTGTGGGGGAATTTTCTGTTTGGCAAGGAATAATGATACTTTGATTAGAGATGAAATAACTTTAAAGGTGAAATTAGTTCTTAATTTACAAGGAAAGGAATTGAAAATATTTTTGGACTAGAGGTGTTTTAAAATTGTACTCCTCATAGTTCATTGAATCATAAAATTTGTTTGCTTTGAAACAGAGGGGTAATAGTGTATACACCTACTGTTGTTTCTCAATTTACAACTGTGTGTGAACATTAGTCCTTGTCCAAAATTTTTTTGTAAGCTATTAAAAATAAATTTGTTCCACTGCAAATGAATTGTTAGTAAGACTATTGTTTCTGTTCATTAATTTGCAAGTAATTTATTTTTACTTACAGAATATTTACCAGCGGGTCGAATCAGCCACTGAACAGGTGGAGTCATCAATTTTTCTCATTTCTTACTAACAGTTAGTCACATCAGACAATTTTTTTCCACTTCTTTTGCTGTTTACAATTTTACTAACATGGTTATCTAAAATATTATTTTTTCACCTAAGTTGTCAGTTTTAGCACTAAGCAAATACTGAACTACCATATACCCTCATTTGTGATCAAAAGCCAGCCGTAATTGCAAAGACGAGACTTTGCATTCATCTACCAAAGCAAATCTGAACCATGGAAGAAAAGAGACACCTTCTCCTTCTAAACAACTACCCAAATTCTACAGCACATTGCCTTACATCCACAGCACTGACATAGGCCAATTATCAATCTTCTTTAATTATACCCCATAAGCTTCCACCTGGAACTTCTACGGGTACTTTGCA
>JALLPD010001300.1:0-12466 GCA_036940065.1 Cyclotella cf. meneghiniana | reverse complement strand
GTGTAAGATAGTGCCATAAGCCTAATCTTAGGAAAAGAATAGTTGTAAATAAGTGGAGTAAAAGATGATTTCCTGATAAATGGAAGTTAAAATTATAAGTTATCTAAATGATTACAAACAAGGACTGCAGAATGCCAGTCGTCATGTCTTATCATGTATTTTAGATGATAAACACTTTTTATTGAAGTTGGCTGCAGTTGTGTCCAATTCTCACAGATGTTGGCAGCAGACTGGAGCAGTAGCAAGACTTGATCTTTCTTGCAACTGATTCAACTGTCAGTAAAATTTCAATTCATTGGGGGGTTTCTAAGAAGGTTTATCTCATTGGATAAAAGTTCCTCACAGGCATACTGACTAAGCATGTATGATTTGTATATTGTTTTCTGAGAGACTAGTATTTGGTAATTGTGACTTTCATTTGTGTTACACAAAATGATGAGGACAAGTCTTTTGTCATGATTATGGGCACATTAAGGGCAATGCCCCCCGAGAGCATCCTTGGCTCCTGTCAGACTGTGATTGATTTTTGTGACATTTAGATATGCAAAATACAGCAAATGTCTCTATAGCTAATCCTCATAGACCATACTGTTGACTAGTAGATCATTTTCTGGATTCTTGATACATTTTCATTTTTCTCACATTTTTCTCTTAAGAGATGAAACAAATCTCTTGCGCAAAAGTGCTTTCCCAAGATTGGCTGTAGTGCATGTTAATTTAATGCATGATCACTCAATTCTTCTATAATTTTAAATCCGTCATTATTATACAACCATTGTATGACCAAAGTATTCTGTAATATTTATAACAAAAGTTAAAGCATGAAGAATCTTTTTGCCCATCAGAATGGACAATACAAACTGGCTGAAAACATCATGAAAAACAAAAATCAATCTGTTGACATTGCTCTGACAACAAGAGTGTTGGGGATTAATCAAATGCAGAAAATAATTGATGGGGTATTAGTCTGGGTGATGCACATCATACCACTCCAGAAGGAGGAAGAAATATGTCCTACCCATACTCATAATTTGCCTCTATTAAAATTAGAAGCTGTAAATCAGAATTTAAGGATATACATGAACATATATGCACTCACAGATGATGATGAGTACAGTGGGAAAAGATACAAGAAATCTCACATAGTGGATGACAGTATTAATCTCTCTACCAAATGTTCTGGGTAGAAAACTAATAAAAGCTGACTTTGGTGAGAGCAGCCTTGTGATGCAGATGTATACCTAGCAATGCTGAGAAAAGGGATAAAAAACAAGATTACCGTCTAATAAGTGAGATCTTTCCCCACATTGAGAGGAACAAAGATCAATATCACTGATTGGTTAATTTTGCAATCTCCAAACAAAAACAATAAAACAATAAAACCGCTTGAGGCTTAGTGTTTGGAAGTTCTTTGTGGTGACTGATTGCTTGCCTTTGGTGTTTATGTAGTAATGACAATAGACCTGTGTTTCAGCTGTATGCATATGGAAAGGGCTATGGTGGAGTAAGGTTTGATATTGTTGAACAAAGGATGAAAGTGCAACAAGATAAAACAAACTCATCTGGTATTCTTTGTTTTGGCACATGCCCATCAGCTCCAATGGTGCCACCACATAACTTTATATGGAACTTTTACAACATGTTGGTATGTGTCATTGTTGGTTGAAATTTATTTAGGGCTAGTACTTGACTGTGTCATTGGCATTCTGTTAGGTTGATCCATTAGCTTTGTTTGACTGTTTCATTGGATTTCAACGGATGGGGATTTACTAAGGCAGTGGTTGCCTTTTGTTGGAAAAAATATGAGATGCCAGATGGTGCGATTGCACAAGTGCTGTAGGTGTGGTGGCAGTAATGCAATGGGGGAAATGATTGGAAGTGGGGGAAAGTAGCAATACATAGTTAGGAATAAAGCCAGATTTAGATGTCACAGGCTGAACACCCGATTAGTGATTATCCTCTCAACCATGGGAATTATACATTCTGCAGAAAGGATCAATTGTGACAGATGGAGGGGGTTGAGAACAAAATTGAGTAAGATTTGTGATGGAGCATGAGGGTTGTTTCACCACTAATGTGTATGACAATCAGTGTTATGGGGTATATTGTGTCACTTGGGCCAGTACAAAATTCGACAGGCATGAAATCACTATCAGATGAGCTGACAGTCACTAGAACACAAAGGACAGCAGAAATTCCCTCCCCCTCACAGCCACAGAAACAAAAAATAGTGAAAACAGCTGATTTATTCTAAATGATGAAATTGTTATTTTAGGACAACTGCCTAGCACTCAACATCAGAATAATAATACAGTGAAAAATCCTATTCTATTACTCTTTAATGATCAACATTCATAGTATAATAATATCAATAATAAGATGATTTGTGGTGATAAAATCATGACCATGCAACATGAACAGATGCCAATGCAAATTCAAACACAACATTGATCATGCAATTCTGTATCAATGTATAGGCTGACATAATCAATCTTTGCAAATTTGAAGGTTGATTGTTAGTTTGGTCCAGGCTCTATTGCTATCAATTTTTGCCAGGAAATTTCTCAGCAATGCAAGGACAAATTATTGCTTTATGGAACCCCAAAAGTACATACTCAAACTGCATTGGTGGTTCAAAAGAAACATTGAACACCTTTTTTATCAAGATGATTACCACTGTGAATCTGATTGGGTACATGCAACAATCATCAATTAGACAAAGGAACTACAATCATACTGCAAAGCATGATCATGGACATAAATAGTTGTCTTGTGGTGGTCTGTACAGGTCTTTCCTCTCACTCAAACTTTCCCATTCTTAGATCCATCCAATCGCCAATCTTTTCTGACAAAAAAATTTGAGCAGATGAGAAACTGATGACTGAAATGCTGTAAAGTCAAATCATTGAAAGTAAATCAAAAGTTGCTGAACAAATCATGCAACCACTCTTGCACACAGCAATATATGTTGTTACTTGTAGTTATATCATACAAGTAGCCATGGCATAAGGCTGAAAACCACAACAAGACTGAGGACCAAAGATGAAGCAGTGATGTCTCAATGCAAATGGCATACACATAATGAGGATTTTGATGTGCAATCAGATCAAGTGGTTGTAACATGACGAATGTTTATCGCTGGTAGTTATTGCCATTCTTGTTGTAATGTAATGTGGCTGAAGTGAATCAAGCTTTTTATTGTTATTTGGTGTAGCATAGGATATGGGGAAGAAGGTACTCTATATATAGGAAAAAGGGACATTTCTGAGACATACCAAAATCATAAAAACTTGTATGAAATTGATTTGTATTCTCTTGCAGTCCCCATCTCAAAATCATGCATGGCATTAATTTTTCAAACTTGAGTCTATCCCAACATTTAGCACATCCCTAGTGATATTTATCTTGTATTGAGTTGGCAAAATATTCCACATAAAGAAATTATAAGACATAATGTAGCATTTCTAAACACATCAACCCATCATCATCATCATCATCATCATCAGAGAACCTCAAGGAACCACTGAACTCCCAGGCATGATAGATCATCACAGCATACACAAGCAAACAACCATATTGTTACTTTACAGGCAATGCTGCTATATCTCAAGTAACACTATCTGAGAGTACCAATCTCTATATGGAAATGAGTAATACTATGTATTTTATCTTACAAATAGTTGTAGAGAAGTGTGAGAACAGTATCTGGGAAAGTCATCATAATGTAAGTATTACAATAAGAAAGAGCATAATTTACCAATAAGTATTACATGTAAATAAGAACAAAAAATGTGAGTGGTCACTAATTTCTGTCTAATGTAGATTTTCATGTCAATTATATGGTTAGACTTGTTCATTATTGTGTATGTTCAGCAATGCCCACTACTTGTGTTCATCAACCATAGTCTGTTGTTTATTTACTGATGTGGTACATGCTGCAGATCACTTTGTTTATATTTTTGAAAGGTTATATTTTACAATGCTTACCACTTTTTATTTATATCAGCAATCACTATTCTTATTCTTTTCAATTGCCAGTTACAAATGTCTAGTTTATGTGTGAGCATTTTCATTTCACATGATCTAGCTTTACACAAAAGCATTAAAATGCAAACATACATATTAAATGCTTATCATTTGATGAACATCTAATATTGAAAATCATGCCTTCTTACTCATCATTATTTTCATTTTAATTCAAAGTTAATTCATCTCAACAAAAACCCTACTACTTACGTACATTTACACACCAGAACACACAATGTCTTCCTCATTTATTTACACAGTCTTCCTAGTTATTTCTCTATCATTCCATCTTATCACTCATTGCCAGGAAGTATTGCAATCACACATATTGTGGAATACAAAGGTCACATCTCACAATCTGTTTCAGCTTTACTCCTCTTGTTCATGACTATTCTAATCAATCATCCTTAGCCTCAACATTCTCCCAAAGCACGACAATTTATTCTGTGTTACTTGACATGGTCAGGAATTAATGATAAGTCTGCTTGTAGATTTGACATCTTCAGCCTATTAACAGCATGACCAAAAGTTGCTGAGTCAGTTTTGTCTGGACTGTCATACCCCATCCTCATCATCTGTGCTTCTGTCATCTATTGTATTAAACACCCTTCCTTGTTAGATTGCCTACTGGTGGCATAAAGTAGTTTCCCATCTGTGGAGGGACCCGGATGTGCCTGGTAATCAAAAATTATAACTTGGATACAGACCCATTCAAATACAGTTTGAAACTGAATTCAAGATTTCGTAATACCATCAAGTGTCAACCCAATATGCTGCAACTAAGGTATGGAAATCTTGATTTTGGTTAATTTAAAAAAAAGCATAGCATCAGTTAGTAGGGTATCTATATATAAAGTAGGGTGAGTGTACCGACCATGACCTATCGACACAAGTTACCACCATACTTCTACACAGACTTATTGCTCATGAGCATATCTTATCATCTCTCCTGCAGAACTACTCTAAATCACAATGCTTAATTCATCTTCCCATCATTCAAGAAAATTGAGTCTCAATTCTGCCATTATTTCACACACTGACCTCAGCTGCTTGTTGGTAAAAATGTGTAATGATATTTATAGGTAAACAGTTGGTAACTGAGGATGTTGGTTAATTATGAGTTAAGTTAATTGGTTAAAAATAAAGCAGATATGCTTCATTATGGTGACATGAAATCTGTGTAGATTCATCGCAGATTTGGTACAGTTCATTTGGAGAACTTGTAATTACGGGCTAAAGATGGGGTACCATAACTGATGTTTTTGTGGTTCATAATATTTTTTGACTGGCAATATTATCAGTGAATTTTCCCTGCAAACTCATCCTCACATGGGCTAGACAAACATATAAATAGCAGTCAGGGTTCAAGAGGATGCTAATGTGCCAATATGCATTTTCAAAGAAAACATGGTGCCAAACTAAATGAATGATATTATTTTTTCCTCTTATGATACCACAGGATTCTGATTTATTCTGTTGCTGCAGAGGAATAAATTGTCTAAACAATGGACATTCATCTCTCATCAGCATCACCCTGATCTGATGACCAATCCAAAAAAGATGAACAATTATCTTTTTTGTGCATTGCTTCATGTTTTGTGTGTGAAAAAGTCATAATTTCAAATGTGAAAACAGTAGATATCATACAGTAGAGGGTACCTCACCAATTCTTTTGTTGTGTTTAGAGAAAGTGACTTTGGAGAGTTGTAACTGAACTTCTGATTGTCAGACACCAATGAAATAAACTATTGCAAAAAGTTTATGACAATACAAATTCAATTCTGATGGTTAAGACTATTTGCAGCAATTGCTACTATCTTATCGATTACCATATTTTTGGTAACCATTGGAGTATATGATTGCCAAAATTATGACAACCCATTGTCATCGTGCAGTCACGGTTGTCATTTATCATGGTTTCACAACTCATGGTTACTAAAATAAAGAAGTTTCCTTTCACGTGGATCCACATAGAAAAAATATGTCACTCATCATATCCACCCATCAACTTGAATCACCCATCAACTCAAATGTGAAAATCATCACAATCTGCCATCCTGATTTCACCTTACATCAAATCTCTAGCAAATGGGCTTGCACATGCATTCACAAGGATTGTTAAGTCCGCTCTAATCAGCCACAGTTGAACAATCACTCGTGCCCCCTTGACATCAAATCTCTAGCAAATGGGCTTGCAAATGCATTTACAAGGCTTGTTAAGGCCACTCTAATCAGCCACAGTTGAACGATCACGTGTGCCCATAACATTGCAGCAAATGCATTCATGAGGTTTATTAAGGCCACTCTAATCAGCCATAGTTGAACAATCACTCGTGTTCATCACATTGCAGTGAATGAGTTCATGAAGCTTGTTAAGGCCACTCTAATCAGCCACAGTTGAACAATCACTCTTGTTCATCACATTGCATTTCTTCACAGTGCAAACATCAAGCATTCTAAAACTTTTATTCAAATCATTGCAGCTTTTTTCATTGCAATCGTGGCTAAAAGCAGCAAATCAATGATAGTAGAAATAATGTCAGCATTCCACAATGTTTTGAATCATTTTTGTGTTTTGAGGTTCATTTCAACCATATATGCTTATGATCTTCCTTGACAAATGTTACCACAAAGAGATGCTACAGAGAATGTTGTGGATGGGTTCATCAATAGGTATGATATTGAGTACATCAGAGACAAGAGAGGTCCTCCAGGTTTGTAACTTAAGAAGAAACAGCGTAATTGTGTTTGATTGGATTGGTATAGTCTTTCACCAAGGTATGATGATAAACTGTTTGAAAAAACATTTTGTTTGAAAAGATCCAATGTTGAGAATATCATGTGCAATCTTGTTCACTATGACTCTTTCTGGACTAAGACATTCAATTGCTGTGGGAGGTTATCAATCAATCCAATTCAAATTGCTAGCAGAAATGAAACTGATTTGCCGTGGCATCTCCTTTTCTGCCTTCAAAGATTATTATCAGATGGGAGAGAGCATTGCAAGATTGTGCTTAGAAAATCTTTGTCAAGGCATTGTCATGTGTCCTGTGATATCTGATCAATACTTGAGACCTCCCACTAACAGTGACGTCAAGAGAATAGTATTGTTTTATAAATTTTCTGATGGAATTGATGGATGTCTAGGTTGTCTTAATGTCAAAAAACCTCACTGGGCAATATGTCCTGTAGCTTGGAAACGTCAGTTTGAAGGCAAGGAAGGATATCCAATAATCAGCCTTGAAGCAGTTGCTCATCATAATCTGTGGATCTGGTACAATGCTTTTGGTTTCGTGGGAACACTGAATGATATTAACATTTGGGACAGGTCTCCATTGTATAAATCTATGCTTGAGGGTGGTCATGACAAACTTGACTTTACATTTGAGATTGATGGCCAAAGTTTGATCATCTGTGTTATCTGGTTGATGGAGTGTACTCTACCTTATCTTGTTTTCTCTCAACTATCAATGACACCACCAAAACACTTGATTGCTTTTATGCTCCTAAGCAGGAAGCCTGGGGGGAGCAATAGAACTAGCATTTGGTGTTTGACGAAAAAATTTCTCTCAATTGGTACCACGAAAAATCTGCAAAAGTGTGAAGACATATTTTATCTGGTCACTGCAACAATAGTTATGCACAAGATGATGGTAGAAGAAAGAATCGGTAATGATGAAATGGAAAGTGATTGCTTTTATGATGTTGCAAATATGCAGAATGATGCCAACTAATGATAATATTGACACTAGTAATGATGATGCTGATGATGCAACAGGTGGTAATTTTGACACCACATGTGTCAGAGAAAGCATTTTGAAGTACAGGATTGTACAAGAGCATTGGAAAAAGCTATATTCTGCAGAGACATCTCTGAGACTACAAGATGCGGTGAAGAAGCATGTATCCAAACAAAATTTTGGAGACAATGGAACCCGTACCTGGGAAGAATGGCAGAGGATTATGACCAATTGATTTCTTAAACGTTAGAACTGTCACAATAATAAAATATATTGTCATGACACATGGGCTATTTTGAAATTATATCCATGAAGGAAATATACTGAAAATTAAACAAACACCATTGACTTTAACTCTAGATTTGATGGACAGTGTACTTTGAGCAAACACAGTCAAAGCATATTTTACTTAGCTCAGCATCAACACCATTGCTCTCTAATCAGTTGACATTTCTTGCATGATGGAAGTTCTTTTTTATTTTGCATGCTCCTTGGCATTCATCTATTGGAGGACTAGTTGGCATGTTTGCAAATACACAAGTCGGGAAGCATCACTTTTGCACATTCTCACCATCACCATCGTCATTATTTCCCTGTTCCTCTTTGCCCTCTTCCTCCATGTCTTGCTCCATAATCATGTCTTCATCGACTGAATTATCATTTCATATAGGATGCACCTTCCTTCTATCATGTGCAGTTACAGCAGGCAATTTTGCATCCATCTCTAATGACTCCTTCTCTTTCTTAAGTTTTGGCATGTGCAGAGAAGCACCTTGTTCTCTATCTGCAGACAAAGCCTTTGGTTCCTTTCTTGAACATTATTTAGATCAAAAACTTTTGCAAAGTAACAATCCCTTACTTCTTGAGGTGCCATTGACATGACCTGGTGATTTGCCATGGTCTGCATAATGTTGTTAGTCTTTGAGAGTCCTTCTTGAAGACTCTACATTACTGGATTGTTGAGGAGCTGAGGAGAACACAGTGCCACTGCCTTGACAATACCTTCTGTGATCTTGTTGACAACAAACTCTGTTGCCTGTATCGTCTTTGCTTTGTCCCTTCCAAAGGTAAGGGGAAAAGGCTGATAGTCTTAAATTTTGTATGTAAATGCAGCATTCACTTTTACACCAAAAATCTGTGAATTTAGTTAGTTGAGGTATTATATCATAATTTATTTCCGTACTCTCTCTATACCTAGAGAAGAGGTGTGTATCTATGGTGTGACCATGTGAGATCGGANTGTGGCCATCATGTGTGAGAGGTGTGCAAGGGTGTGCAATGCACACAAGTGTGCTTTTGGTTTGCACTTTAGTGATTGATACCAAACAATAAGATTTCTTTAAAATCTTGAATTCTTGTTTTGGCTTTCAGCAATTCTCCACATATGTAGTTGCTAGATGATTGCTGATGTTTGATTTGGCTCATGTGTGACATTTGAAAGATTTGCTATGATTAATATAATAGGGATTAAATTTTGCTAATGGCTTAATTCTGCAAAAGGATTGAATTACAAAATCTCATCCTTTTGCAGAATTTAAGCTAAATGGCTATGAATTTGTAAAAGGACGATTTCTTGTATTGGCCGTAGAATCTTTACTGATTCCTAAACAGAAGGGCTTAATTTCTGTAAAAGGATGAAATTACAAAATCTCATCCTTTCACAGAATTCAAGCCAAATGACTCAAATTCTGAGAAAGGCTTAAATTCTGCAAAAGGCTGCAATTTTGTAATTTAAGCCTTATTCAGAATTTAAGACTTTTCATAATGGAATCAGTAGGATTTCTACAGTGGAAGCAAAAAGCCATCCTGATGACATTCTCAAGCACATAAGGATGTTTTGTTTTAGTGTCATTATAGAGCCAAGCAGTCATCGTAAGAAGTGCGTGACTGCACTTCCATTGTTTATACCACATCACTGCATGATGATGTTACACTTCATTAGTGCTTGTTGTGACATTTGGACATAATATTATAATCACAGGATAGAGCAAAAGAAGTATGGATATCTAGTATGATTTTAAAAAGTTATGATTTTATTCAATTTATAAAAAAATTATTGTATATGCTTTAATAATGAAAAGCTGTAGTTTAAGCTCATTTTTTTACCTTCTCCAACAGGATGTTGGCTACCAACAATTGAAGAACTTGGTCGTATTTATAAAGTTTTCAGCAGAAGAAGTTTGACTCTCCATTTGGGTTCTACACCCATTCTTCTTAGGGCCAGACTTATCACTTGCTTCAAGTACTGATGCAAATTTAGGATGGCCTTGTAAAAAGAAATATGCTTGGGTAAAACTTCTTAGGCAAACCATCTGTCACTTGTTGCAAGCGCAAGTGTCTAATTGACTTCCAGTATAGGTACATGTCTGGATCATCCCTTAAATGTCCCAATACAGGAGGATTCTTCTCAACAATACCAGCAAACTTCTGGATTGCTGGCTGTAGTCTAGTAAAGCACTGACTCTTGAGAGATCTCTTGCGTTGATTGTCTGGAAGAATCGTCCAGTCAGGGTTACTCTCCCTCTTCTTGTTTGCCTTGTTTATGTTTTTGTTGTAAAAAATGTGCATTCTTGTCCAAAAGGCAGAAGCTTTCTGATTTGTCCCGGGTGTTGGATCTGCAGAGCTTCTTGCAAGAATCAGTAGCTCTTCTTTGGTGTACCCAAATCCTCTCTGAACCTATTAACAGATTCATCATGCATCAACATAGGAACAAGGGCAGAGATTATTTGCTAAAATGAAACGGATGTCAAAAAGATACTCACTGATGGATTCCTCTTTGATTTTCCTTTTCCATGCACTTATTCTGTTGAATACTTGCTAGAGGAACACTATCTTCATCATCAGAAGTACTGGTGAGAACCTCAGCATCCTCGTATGATTTGTCCCCCTCATCTTCTCCATTAAGGTCCATGTTGTCAGATGGACAATGAAGAGGGAATGAAGATGGGACTTCCTTGTGATTGTTGTCATCATGTGGTGGACAAATAGTAACTGTAGAGGGTACAACATCATCATTACTAGAAGCTTTGGAGTTGTGACAATGCGGATGAATCAAGCACCATGTTCATTGAGATCAACAAGGGTTGATCTGTTGATCTATTGGAAGAGTGCCTGCATTTTCATCGCTGGCTGCCATATTTGTGGAGGATAAATGTGACCATCACCGTCAATTTATTATGAAGACATCAAAAAGTGTAGGGCAATTCCTGAATAAATCAACAGAAGGAATGCACTCCATAAGGAGTCTGATCAATCCTATATCGTCCCAGAACCATCATGAGACAACAGACAGTGTCATAATTGAGAAGTGATCCAGTTGCAGGGCACATGTGTGTGATTGATAGCTGGTCCAGAGTTAAAAGTGTTGTCCATATGGAGAAATTCAAAATTGAATCTCCGTAGGCTTGAATTATCTGAGTTAGCAATTTTTAGTGACCAAAACAGTGAAATGGCCGCGTTCACTAAATTGAGTCACAAAGAAACCCGTCAGAAAGACATTACATTGACAATTTTTTGGTAACCAACCGAATTCTTACCTTTACTGCAGTGATAAAGTTGGGCGCTCAGTTACCATTATGGCAAAATTTGGCCAAAAATAGTAACTAGACCACAAAATAGGAACCTTTGCTGCAAATAGTCTAAGTTCATATGCGTAGAATTGATTTACATTGATGATCAAATTCATTGATGCATATGTTGGTACCAATATTTAAATCATGCCACATTAAATACCGTATAAATTGGTTAACAAGGAAATCATTGAGATTGTTTCATTTTACAAAATCTCATCTATTTCCTGGACTTATTGTTTTTTCAGGCATTTAAACCCAATTTCTTGACATAAATTCTACATAAATAGAATCTCCACTGCAGGACCAATGCACCCATGTGCTGGGCTCCTGCTAACTTGTATCAGTTCAAATGTTATGGCTGATTGTCATGTTACTTACCACACATCACCACACATCACCTTGTTTTTTCTTGGTGGGGCAAGAGGGTATAAAGCCTCATAGCTGTGAAATAATTTGGCAGGAATGAGAGTGGGCATAATAAAAAGAGTAATATGGTACTATCTATGGTCTGTATTTTTTCTAATTTTTATTTTACTTGCTTTATTCCTTGCAAGAACTTGGTGAGATTTTCACACATCACCAAAGTTGAGGACATTTCGTGTGACTATATCAGTGATATATACGGTAGTGGCATGCCAGTTTTAATACCAGATGTGCCACCATTTATTCAGGTAGTCGAAATATATGTTTTTCAGGAATGAGTGAAAACGGAAGTTACACCAATATATCTGATTTAGATTTGCCAAAAAAAATTATGAGAAACATTTTTGGCAATAATCTTGCTTCTCTCTTGCCAATTCAGCTAGTATGTGGCTTTTAATGCCATCTTACATTTAATACATTTGTATTGCCTGGTAGAATGAAAAATGGCATGATCGGTATATATACTGGGTATGCCAATATGAATACTGGCAAGAAAACTTAGCACCTATATAAATATCAAAGAAAGTAGTGATACTCCTACTCATATTTTAATATCAGTAATGCCAGTATTTAAGATGGCATGACCACTATTTGAAATGGTGTGTCCAGTATACCTACGGGGATTGCCTCTATACATAACGGCATACTTTTTATATTATGGTACCCTAGAAGAAAAATCAGTATGTATAGTGGTATGCCGCTTTA
>JALLPD010001299.1:0-12431 GCA_036940065.1 Cyclotella cf. meneghiniana | reverse complement strand
CAAAAGACCTCAGGGGTTGCTGTGTCATTTCCTCAGCATCCATGATAAACATGGATGGAAGAGGGAGGTTGTGGGGTCTATTCCCCCTGATTCAATGTGTATCTGTCTGTAAAATGAATTGATGTGAAATAAAATTACTAGAAAATGGTGGGAAATGAGTATATCACGTGTCTCATGTGGAGGGGACAGCAGGGAGGGCAGGGACATCAGCAATGGCAGCAACAGCGACAGCGGCAAGAAAGCGACTGTGTTTTTTGCAGCAGCAAGGGCAGCAATGGCAGCGACGACAGCAGCGGATGGGAGGGCACGGACGGCAACAATGTTTGCAACAGCAGCATCATTAGCAAAGGCAGCAACAGCATGTGATGACTGGGAGGGCAGAGATGGCGGCAATGGCAGCAGCAATGGCGGTGACAGCGTGCGACAACAGGCAGGGCAGGAATGGCAGCAACAGCGACAGCAATGGTGGCAACAGCAACAACAGCAGCAACGGCAGCAATGCCATGGTAGGCAGTGCCATGGTAGGTGGGGTGGCACCATCAATGGTGGCACCATGAAAGGTGGCAACATCATAGGCAGCGCCAGGCGGCTGGGAATGCCGGCCGCCGATGGAGACAAATTGGCGATGGTTGCCCTTTTTTTGATAGAGTACGTGATGGAAGCGAGCGTGACTAATATTTTTTATTCCCTGTGTCAATCACAGCAGTGGTATATTAGGCCCAACCATCTTATTTTGTTAGCCAAAAATCAGTGGTAATACCACTGTGGTGACCACCAGAGTGGGATTTAAATCGTTTGAATACCACAGTATTTGGAGATAGTATCGTAAGTCCCACATGGGACTTTGTACGGCCTACAAAAATACCACACCGGTGGTATTTTGACATTAATATTTTGATATATGATTATATGTTTTTTTCATTATTAGAGTTAATTTTGATGTCGGTTGACATGATGAGGTTAAGGGGAAACAGCCTAAACTACAAAATTAGAGCATTACTTGCATCATTTCATCTTGTTTCGGAATTTTGGGCGAAAGGCAGGAATTTTGCAAAAGGACGATTTTCTTCAATGTCATTTTTTTGCTAAATTTGTGCCTATTTGCGTAGGAATAAGTACTATGTCTACTGAGTTTACAAAATGTCATCCTTTTACAAAATTGTAGCCTCTTGGCATAGATTCTGCTAAAGGCTGTGCTTGCAAAATTCCATCCTTTCTTGGGAATTAAAATCACAAGATTTAAGACTTGCATCCTTTTTCCCTCAATTTTGATCGTAAACGATATCAGTTGTCCATTGTTTACCAGTCTTTACCAATGCATTTTCTATTGTAAAAATCGGTTTACAGGCCACACCAAATGTGCTGAGATCCTGTAAAGTGTGGCCTTCACACCATGTTTTTGGATTTTTAAAGCTAGTGAACAATCAAGATAATAAAAAAATAAAAATGATGTAGTACCCTACTTCTGTCATTTTTGTTATGTCCCATCTTGTCCGCACCAATTTATTGTATATATAGGTCCATTTTGTTTTCCAGCCCACTCACCACCCACCTTTTTATCGTGCCATCCACAGCACCTCTCTTCTTCTACCTCAGCATCATTTCAAAACAATTTCTCTCTTCACTCCCTCCCTGTGCCTTTGCTTTCATCACAAAATGAAAACTTTTTAAATTTATTGTTGCTGCTCCGGAAATGCTTATCAGCAGTCCATCCAGTACCCCAGAGGTAACTCACAGGTCCTACACCATCAAACATAAATGGATGACTGTTCGTCAAAATGATGCGATGGTCTCCGCTGGAAGCAACACATCACTGCAGCATGTAGGGCAGTTAATGTGGATCATCACCTTTTTTACCAGTGGAAGAAGGTTTTGGTCAGGCAGAAAGACACACATGCAATAAAAGCAAAGCAATCTTGCCAGAAATGTACATCACCGGTGCCGCTGAAACAGCTGATGCTGATGCAGCTGTCATCCCAAGTTGGATTATCTGGTCGAGTAAGCTTTTGTGTGGAAAGATACGGACAAATCACCCTGGCAGGGTAAGTGTCCTGGCTCCAGTAAAGAAGGAATTGTTGTGGTATATTTTTGAAAACCATGAGCAAAGCATCCAGGTGACCATGAGGATGATCAGGAAGTATGCGGAGAAAAACTTGCCCTCACTCTTGCAAAAAAACAGGGAAGCAAACTGCCAGGCAATACGGCGCTTTCTCCACCGAGTTGGCCTCACCCATCAGTGTGCTACTCATGTTGTACAAAAAAGCCCACCAAGACAGAGTCAACATCTCTTGAATTCATGGAATTCATGAGATGCAGAGTGAATGGTATGGATCAGAACCATGTACTAAGATGGACCAGACACCCATTCCCTTCACGTTCCACTCCAACTGCACTTGGGACACGAAAGGGTTGCAGACAGTTCATGTCTGCTTGTCCATGTCCCATGTCGGTACAAACAGGGCAGCACCTGCCGCCACTGTCACAATGAGCGGAAAGCTATTGTCCCCGTTCCTCATTTTCAAGGGTTCACCAAACGGCCAAACCAGTAAAAATGAAATTGCGACATACCCTGACATGAGCTTCTATGCCATGCAAAAAAAGGTATGGATGAATGAGGCCATCATGATGGACTGGATTGAGAATCGTCTTTTGCCATGGAAAGACACACTTCCTCCTCAAGCAATGCCACTCCTCATCTTGGATTCATTTCATGTCCATATGATGGGACAAGTGGTTGAAACACCCAGGGACTTGGAATCAAAGTCCAGTACATCCCTGGTGGTTGCACATACGTGTGTCAACCAATTGATGTGGGGGTGAATAAGCCATTGAAAAGCAAAACGGGTGACCTGTGGGAGGATTGGGTGGACACGGAAAATATGAAGGATGTGCCAGAGATCCAAACACCAACTCATGAATTGGTTGCATGTCTGGCTGTTGAATGCTATTGGATGTTGGACAACAAGAAGTACAAGAATGCATGGAAAAAGAAGGGCTTTGAATGAGTAATTGATTAAAATAATAATTGTTGTTGTCATTCTGATTTTATTTTAATTATCAATGAGGAAAGAAGCAAAACAATCAATCATCTTCATGAATATTTTTGCAAGAGCATACCCGTGGTTCCTGTGGAAGAGGGCGCAGCAGTAGGAGTTTGGGGGTTTGACACCTCAATCACCCTCACCACAGCTACATCCAGCATATGGCCCCGAGTACCAACTGCCTGCTTCTGTGGCATAAAGCCAACCTTACAACCATCACTGCTGTCCTCAAGAACAAAAAATGCACTGATTTCAGCAGGGGCAGTTTTCTCCAGATGCATCAAAAACCACAGCCATGCGTGGGCCTTGCCAACACTAAATCATTGCCAGAACCGAATTGGTGGACATCACATGTGCAGCCATTGCTAGTTACAATAATACCATCGATGGGGACAACTATTTCTGGTGAGGGAAGAGGTGGAAGGATCATGCTTGTTGTGTACAAAAAAATTTATGTAAGTATTATATGTAGGTCCACCAAAAAAGCATGGTGATGTGTCCTGAGTTTAGCGACAATCAGCCATAACTTTGGAACCAATGGGAACTATGGGGAGCTCAGCATATGGCTGGATTGGTCGCAATGGAGAATCAGTTCAGATAGTATTTAGTTGGAAAAGAGGGGTTTAAGGGCCCCAGAACAAAAATATCCCGAAAATCAATGAGATTTTGTAAAGTGAGGCCTTACTATAGTGAGGCCTTTAAACCAATTTTTATGGTAGGTAATGCCAAGAGTGATGATCAAGAGGATGGTACTAAGCATGGTTCTCTTTATAAATGCTTACATTGATAAACAGGGACAAATATTCACCAAGAGAACTTATTTTAAGATGGCAACTAGACTGGAAAAACTATGTGTATACAACTTTGGAGCTTAAGGGCAGGCATATGATGATCCTCATCCTACAATGACAAACATACAGGAAGCAAGATCACAGAATGTTGTATGCCTATGACCAACAGGTAATATGCAAGGGAGCTACTACTTCCTAGACCTTGATACAAAAGGCATGATCAAGCATTATAAGTTCATTGAACTACCAATGCCAAACAGTGTCATAACATAGATAGAGCAGTGGGGATGAAGAGACAGCTAAAAACAGCCTGCTATGTTTCTGTGACAGAAACAAAGAGTCATTTGGTTGGAGCGATGAAAAAGAACAGTTGATAGAAGACAACACCTCAGATCTAGAACCAGCAGTGTTCCCAGACATCCCTGCAGAAATTACAGGAGTGATCCTGGAATTAAATATACCTGTGTTAGAGACACCATCACCACCATCTGATAAGGAGCATATGATGGTGGCTACAGACAATGCAAGGATTGATGAGAATTTAGACAGTTCCAGTTAAATGGACAGGAAGATAGAGATACAAACCAAAAAAGGATTGCAGTCACACATAACCACATCAACATGGTGCCATCCCAACAAGACAAAATTGGACCACCTCTAGATGATGATGATGAAATTATAAATGGAGCAGGTCTCCCTTGAAGAAAGGAACAAAGATGAGGATGTAACATTGACTTCAGAAGATGAGGCAGATGAGATGGGAGATATATAGATGAAGAAAATAAGGATGTGGAATTGTTGTATGATGAAGATCAACAAGTTAAAGTGGAAGACAAAGCACGTGAAGGGATTGACAAAATCAAAGGGACCATGAGTGGTAAATGTGAAGCTGCCATTCTGGTACCGGGACACTATTAATGTATGGTTGGTGGGATGCATTTCAAGGTAGGACATGTGCATTTCACAAAGGCTGCAAGATACCTGACTACCCCAATTCTGGTGTTTGAAAGTGAATTACCAGTGCTGAGGGCCACAATGACTCATCTCAGCCTTGCAGAAGAGCTAAAATGGTTTGGGATGAGAGGGAAGCAATGAGCACTCAGAGAAATGAAACAACTCCATGACATGCACTCCTCTTCCCCTGAGACCTGAATACTCTGATCAAGGAAGAAAATCACAAAGCACTGTTGTCATTTATTGTCCTGAAGGAAAAAGCAGGGGAGAAGTGAAGGGATGCACATGTGTAAGCGGATCCCCACAACAAGAGTATATAAGACAAGAGGATGCGGCCTCTCCAACTGTAGCAACTAACTCAGTGCTTTTGACTGGGACAGTGGATGCACACCAGGGGCAGGACTATGCTTTTATTGACTTACCTGAGACCTTCCTTCACATAATTACAGATGAGATGATCATAATGACCTTGCAAAGGGAGTTATGCAAGTTAATGTGTCTGATCAGCCCCAGGTTGTACCATAAGTATGTCTGCAAAGACAAAAGAGGAAGATCTGTGTTGTACATTGAGTTATACAAGTAACCTATGGTTTGATGCAATTACCCTTGCTCTTCTGCAAGAAACTGAGAAAGGAACAGAGGACTATGGGGTGGAAATGAGCTCATATGACATGTGCATGGCAAACAGGGAAACATCAAGAGGGCACCAACTTTCCATGCTGTGGCATGTGGATGACCTAAAGATTTCATGCAAAGACAAATTTAAGGTGATGAAGCTAATTGGTATTTGCATAGGATATACAGAGAGAAGATGGCAGTACATCAAGGCAGAAAAAGGAAAATACCTTAGGATGATGCTGGTCTTCACAGAATCCGGGATGTTTCAAGTCGACATTTCTGAGTATGTGAACAAAATACCTGATGACTTCCAAGAAGAAGTGTCAAAAGAAAGTGTGACCCCACACCCAGATGACTTATCCAACATGGAAGATGAGAACACTGCCACTTACTTTTTCAAAGAGTAAGCAATAATGTTCCACCAAATGACCACCCAACTATCATTCCTAGCAACCAGGGAATGGAAGTACAGCCAGACTGCAGTGTCATTTCTAACCACTAGGGTAAAATTGCCTGACACCCAGGACTGGCCAAAGCTCAAAAGGTTACTGCAATACCTTAGAGCAACATGGTTGCTCAAACTTAAAATCCAGGTGAATGATTTATATGTAATGCGGTGGTTTGTTGATGCAGCCCACAAGGTGCATTGGGACTGCAAAGGACGAACAGGAGCAGTAATGACCTATGGCAGGGGTGCAGTCCTGAGTTATTTGTTGAAGTAGAAGATCAATACAGAGAGTTACCCAGAAACCAACCTTGTGGGAGTGGATGACACCATCACCAACACGTATGGAGCTTATATTTCTTGAAGGAACAAGGTTGCAGAACAACTCATGCCCTCATCTATCAGGATAACAAATGTACAATACACCTGGAATCAAATGGGAAGATCTCCAGCAAGAAGCACACACAACACATCAAGGCAAAGCATTTCTTCAGTACTAACAAAGTTTCTGAAGGAGCCATTGTATTGACACCGATTCCATCTCAAGACATGTGGGCAGATGTGAATCAAAACTTGATCAAGGGACACCTTACCATGTAGATTTAGCAAGATGATGAACTGTGATATCAACATCCTGGATGACAACGCCTTGACCATGGGATCTAAGAGCCCACATGTCTCTGATGACGATGGCTGGGATCAACCTTACCTGAAGACCAGTTGCAAAAGACAGCTCCTGTGATGCTCTTGGTAAGTTTGCAGGAGTGCATTGGATAAAGTTGCAAATTGGGATATATGAGTATGTGGAGGAAGGCCACATCAGCTGTAAAGAGAATCTCTGAAAGACTCATCACCTAGTGTGTAGTAAGGTTAGCTCCCCTGAAGCTCACTTTATTAAAATAACCTATGCTGATACTTATCGTTGTGCGTAACACTACTATGTCAGTGAAGAGAAGGGACAAGGAAGTCTCTGAGTGAGTGTTTTCCAACAGAATATTTATCAATAGCAATGTCCTCAATATTTTTGGAAATAAAGTTAATGGAGACACTTGACCTGATTCAATAATAACTATAAATACATGAATGACAACCTATGAAACCATCTACCACTGCTGTGATGTAGGATGAAGAATCAAAAAATAGGATCAAGACATCCAATGCCCACACACAAAGAATAGGCAGAGATGAACGCTCTTGCCCCACCCCTCACATCACTGCTCCTCCTTTGTACATGTCTTTCACAATCCTCAAGAAAAATCTGGTGGCAGCTGCCTCTATCAATTTCACAATCCATCTGTCCATGGCTTATATTCAACCCTCTTGAATTAGATCACTGTCATTCACTGTGCTCATGCCACCATGACATGATACCCCTCATGTAAGTCATCACTGCTGGGAATAAATACCAGGTATATCCCAATTCCTGGCCAGTTTCCATGCCATCAAGAGCTTGGATTCAAATTGCACATAACACTCAAACCATATGTATCTTGCAGTGATACATTATGCAGAAAAAACACATAATGTTACCAGGGTTTTTCCTGCAAATCCATTCCCTGTCTTGCAACAACCAGGAGTCTCATGTGTCACAACACAACTCTCATCTGTCACTTTGACTCCACTCTCAGAAAGTCTATTGTCTCTAATAGAGACTATTTAGATACATTACTAAGTTGCATCTAAATGCATGACTCAACATCTAAATGTTATGTTACACTCAAAATTAAGAATTTCTTTGATTTATCAACACTTAAGAAATAGCTGTATTAAAAAGCCCACAGTGCAAGTACACCAGGGAGGTGCAGTTTGACTTATAGGTAATTATCTAATAATTCAACATGTTCTCTCTTTGCAAAATGTAGAAAACAAGCATAATTTGGCAAATCAACATCCAAGTTGCTCCAATTGAAACCAATCACCTCCTTTGAAGAAAAAATCAGTGAATTATCTGGCACCAAGTCATCAACTACTTTCATCATTCAAGACCAACCTGGAATCCATGAATCGGCACAGTGATAAGCCAGAAGACAACAAAACATGGCTCAACAACAGATCATTAATAACTTACTGGCAGCCATCCAACAGTTGGTCCAGGGCAACCAAGCTCTGGTCACAGCCCTCCAAGCAGCAGCTCTGGCAGGTGGTGCTCTGGCAGCTCTTCCTCCCCAACCTCCTGTGGCAGACCAATCTGCTACAGCTCCAGCATTGGCAAATGTAGATGCTATCCTTGATTACTTGACAAAACATGGAGTTGCCATTTTTGATGCAGGATGTGCTTCACTTCCTATGAAGTACAATTTGGGGCAAGCAGGTTTAGTGGTTTTGTGAGGGAATTATGAGACAGAGCACACACACACAAGGATGGTCTGCTAGTGTCCAAAGCATCACAAGGTACCTTGATGCTGACAGAGACAATGTAGATATCATTTTGGCATTCGACCAGATAGATGAACAGACCCCGAAGACTCAAACAGTTTCCTTTGTTTTACCTAAAGGTGTAGAACATGGCACAAGAAAAGGCTAACACAATGCCAAAATGTGGCACTGCTTTATGGTGTCCCTTACCAACAATGCCAAAGCAAAAGTCATTGCTTTTTGAAATGAGTTTGAGCATGTCGAAAATAGCCAAACTTACATTTCGATGCTGCTACTCCTTAAGATGATGATGCACCTTGCCATGTCGGACAACAAGGCAATGAGCAAAACATTGAGAAACAGTTTTTGTGAGCTTCCGGAGTATGAGGCAAAATTTAAAAATATCAATGAGGTCCACACTAACTGTGATATGAACTATCCAGAGCTCAAGGTGAGAAACAAAGAGTATGACAACAAGATGCCTACCTTGTGGCAGGCCTATGCTCAAAGAGGTGACTCCACCCTTGTCAAGTATGCCACCAACTTGCATACCAAGTATTATGATTGCAAGCTTTCTGCCAACTTTGATAACACAGACCTCATGCAAAGAATGAAAGCCAAGTTTGACTATCTTATCTTGCAAGGCACATACATAGCTCTCTCTCCTGAGTAGGAGCAGATCATTGCTCAGACCACTCAGCTTGAGCAAGTATCTGTAGAAACACTCTGCTCTCCAAAAAGATTGCAGATAAGGCAAAAGCATGAAAGAATGCAGGCATCAGGCAACAAGGGACCAGCAATCAGCAAAAAGGACAGACTAGGGTGGCAATGCTGGAAAACAACAGAACAAGAAGGATAGATCCAACAAAAGGGCTCAAAAGAGAAGTGGAAGAAACTTCCTCCAAAACCTGGAGAATCTGAAAAGAAGATGTTTGAGACACTGAATAATTATGGTATAGTGAGCACATGGCATTGACTCTTCATGCAACGCAGCATTGCAGAGTCAAGAAGGCAAGAGAAGAAAAAGAAAATCAAGCAGACAAGCCAATCATATCATGGGAGGCCACTACATGTCAATCAATCATAGTTTTCAAGCAGTCATAGCAACATTGGCTCAGATGGTAAGTCAGGAACAATGATGGTTCTGCTCAATGCTCAAGACCAAGATCCCAGACATTTGACCAATCATTGCATCTGCATTTCTACAAACAATCATTTTTTATACAAATTCGAATTTACGAGTCAATCAAACTACTTCCTCTTCCTGCACTGCACACTGAGCAGCCATGACAACACAGTGTTTTCATATCAAGACTCAAGAAATTTGTCATCGCAAGCATAAATGCAAAGCCAAAAAGCAATCAACTTATTCCAGAAAGCAGCCAACAACAATGCAAAGAATACTCACCTTTGTTTTCTTACCATCTGAAGGTTGATTGTTTTATTGAATTCTAGATTCAAAATTAGGTCTTCTCTCTTCCTTTTGGTCTACAGTCCTTTACATTTCCCCTTTCTCCTCAACAAATAACCATGTTGGTCCAACCTGTGCTCTCGCAGCATCTTTCACCCAGGCTGGCAAATTGTTACATGTTTCATTTACTTCAAGCTTTGACTTGGACTCCTTCAAAACTGTGTAGACACAGGTGCTTCCTGCTCCATGAGTGGTGATCTCAACCCCTTTGAGATCATTGTTTCCATCATTCATAACTTTTAATGCTGTTTTCAAAACCAACCATGCTTCTGTTCCATATCATCATGTCCTTCAACTTGACAAGTCTTCCCTGTCTCATGATCAAACTACCTTCAATCCCACAGAATTTGTAGCAGAAAAACTAAACTTGAGAGAAAAGGATCAGACTTTGAACAATGAAAAGATAGTCCTGAGCAACAAAGAACATACCAGACAAGATTTACCAGTTTGATACAGAGTCTTTATGTCCTCTAAGCCCCAACCATCATCAAGCATGGGGAGAATGATCAGTATACTGCCATCACTTCACTAGCTGGCCATTGCAACAATAGATTGGTAGTCTCACCTTAAGCCCATCACTCAAGCTAGCCAACAAGGATCTATAGCCTTTGAAGCTCCATCAGTATCTGCAAAGTTGGCAAGATGGCAATTTCAACTGGGCCACTTGAGTAATGACACCCTCAAGAAGCTCACAGAATGAGGGGAAATTCTGGGCAAACTTAATCATGTGGTACCCCCAAAATGTGCTTGCTGCCTCTGTGGTGCCATGACAAAGGTACCCTGACATACCAAGGGTCATCAATATCAAAGAAATGTATTTGTGGCTACTTACCCATGGCAATGCACCTCAGTGGACCAATTTCAGTCCAACCAAGTTGGATTCATTGCTCAACGCAAAGGAAACCTCACCATGCAATGGTATTGAAATGGCACTATCTTCATTGGCCATTTTTTAAGAATGCACTATGTGCCTTCATGACAAACCAAACTTTGGCTGGAACTCTAAAGGCAAAACAAGCATACAAACATTTTACAAGTGAGCATGGCATCAGAATTCATCACTACCACTGTTGCAATGGCCGGTCTGTGGTTTGTAGACAGTGCATTTAAACAGCATGCCCAGCAACAACAACCAACACTTACTCATTGTGGCATCAACACCCATTTTCAAAATAGTATTACAGAAAGAGCGATCCAAGACGTTAAATTACAAAAAAACAATTGTTGCATGCCAGGACAAGATGTCCAAAATGCATACATCTGGCAGTATGGCCATGTACCATGAGAAGTGCACTGCATGTCTATAACACTGCTCCCATATCAAAAAACAGAACTTGAAGGGAAAAGAAATTATCCAGAGTCAAAGTGGGAATCAACATGAGGCATAATCATACCTTTGGATGCCCTGTTTATGCACTGAACAATTAACTACTGGCACATGGCAAGATTTACAAGTGGTCTCCATGCTCAAGCTTTGGGATCAATCTTGGCCTTTCTCCATATCATGCTTGAAATGTCAACTAGGTACGTACCCTAGATACCAATCTCAATTTCTCTGCAATTTTGTTGTCAGTATGATGACTTCTTTGAAACCATTAGCCTCCACCAATCAGAAACAATGACGCCATCAAATTACGACATTCTTGCAGGTCTCGAAAGGTCCCATAAAACTTCCATGGTCAAACAGGTTCTTCAAGGAGCAAGGCCACTTCAGCCCGCAGGACATGATGTGAAACATTCAGCCCCAGATCGGAATATCCCTCATGCACCCAATGAAGTTTCTTTTGTCAATTTTGATGACGGCAGTACAGCATCCCAGCCTGATGTCAACAAGAATGTCTCTACCATGATGCTTTACAATCACATGTCACAGAAGCTGAGGCAGTCACCACTCCAATCACATGCAGGCATTAGCTATAGAGGGAGACAATTTAAGCTCTCAAGAGCTATGCAGGAAACAATTTCCCAATGGGATTCCTATGATGAAATGGGACTGCACTACGTAGCATCTCAGGCTGTGTATGATGATGCCCAGTCCCATGACAACCATCTGTCTCTTCAAGAATGCATGCATCACCCAGTGGTTTACCATGTGGAATGATGGGTGACATATTGCACGTGCAACAGCACTGCAACAGCCTGATGCTCCTCAGGCAGTGGTTTGTGAAAGAAATACTGGAGGCTGATCATGAGAGAAGAAGTTCCAAAGGGATATGAAGTCACTCTGTCTGTCTGGGCAATGAGACGTAAGCATAATTTAATTGACAATGAGATCAAATCTCACAAGGCATGATTAAACCTGCATTGTGGCAAGAAGGTATATGGAGTAAATTACTTCAAAGCCTATGCCCCCATGGTCACTTCGTTTGAGATTCAACTCATGATAATTAGCAATATCAGAACTCGTGGTGCACTAAGACAAATCGACATTTTGATGGCTTACACATAGGCCCCCATACACTGCTAACATTTTGTTCATATGGATGTTCATAATGAAAATTTCTAATGAACAAACTTTGTTCAAATTTAATATTCCCTATGTTCAGAAAACATATTCAATTCCTATGTAGCTTAATTAGCTAGTGCTTTTGTCATACTACAACTATTCTCTTATGAACAACCTGAATCGATACCCACACTTTTCATTGTAAAATTATGAACAAAATTTTAAGAATAATAGCCTATAAACAGCTTATGAACACTACTCATGTTGTACAAAAAAGCCCACCAAGACAGAGTCAACATCTCTTGAATTC
>JALLPD010001298.1:0-13129 GCA_036940065.1 Cyclotella cf. meneghiniana | reverse complement strand
GTCAAAGACCGAGCATGGCTTTGTTTGATTTTTGCATCTACCGGAAATGGCACCGGATGAGTGTGCTGTTTGTTTTGATCTCTGTAATGGGAGATGATATTTACAAAATGTTTTACAAATGTGAACTTTTTTTGAAATTAACATAAATCTTCATTAGATGTGGCCTACTCACTGATTTTTATGGTAGTATGCATGAGCATGAGGTAGTCTGCAGCGCAGGTATCTGGGATGTTAAAAAAGTGAACAGAATTCATAATTTGTCAGGATTATTGATTATGGTATTGCACTGTTAATACTTGTAGGCGGGACATAACATGGCCAAAAAATCATACAGCACATCATATTATGCCTTTGAGCCTACATAGCATGGTTTTAAGGTCATATTAGTAACTCCGCCACAACCTATCGAACATGCTTGACGGTGGGAATTAATACAAAGGGTGAGTCACACTTAACCTAGGGGACTTAGCTGAGAAGCCAGTCGCTGGGAATTAGTACGAACGGCCAGGGTAATCTCCCAGCAAGTATGCTCCACGTATGCTCCAAGTATGATGAAAATTTGTACAAAATAGAGTGTCCAAGCAAATCAAATTTGTAGATGTATATTTGCATATTTGCATGTATTTTGACTGACAATGGACAGACCTGTTGTCCAAATCTGCAAATATACAAATTTGACAAAATGCAAATTAATAGAGTGTCCGAGCAAATCAAATTTGTAGATGTATATTTGCATATTTGCATGTATTTTGACTGATGATGGACAGACCTGTTGTCCAAATCTGCAAATATTCAAATTTGACAAAATGCAAATATGCAGATTGTCATGCAAATTGCATGACAATCTGCACCTCGTAGAACATACTAATTCTTTTTACCTAGAGCTCTTGAAACCTGTATCCAGGCCCTGAAAATTCCTTTGCTTCCTTTGCTGCATTTTCGTCACTACTTTATAATTATGTCGTCATGCATTGAATACCAATTGTTTCATATCGGCGAAGAGTTGCTTCGATGCAGTTGTAAAGCTCAAGAAGGAATGAAAGAAGACATCCAAGATATGTTGATTGTTATAAGGCACCTTCAGCAGTTTGATAGTACATTTCTTGTTCCGTCATTTGTGCTGGAGTGAGCGAACTTGAACCTCGATGTTGGTGAGATGTCCTTTTCTTGATCGACGCAAACCGATAATGGTGTCGTCTTCATCATCAAGGTTGTTAAAAGAGGAGCTGCATCGAAGACAACACATACTTTCACGGGTTCTTGTTGGCGAAACATTTGCAAACATCACATAGGCAAATTTACGTGATTGCTGGGACACTGTTAACGTCAAATTTACTGATGTGTTTTTTGCAGATGGAGAATTGACTCGTACACACAAATATGCATCTACATATTTGATTTGCTCAGACACACTATTGCAAGTGACCACACTCCTGGATGCATCTCGTTCAGCTGAATTGAAACAATGAAAGTTATTATTTGAGGAAAAGATTTCTATGTATGTTTCTGGGTACTATGTACAAGACATAAACATTAGATAACATTTCTCCTCTTAACAAGGTGTTACATAAACAGAGCACTCTGCCATTTTTTCGAAGTATCCTTCAACCCACCCAAGGCACTCTTTCCCCTGCTCGCCAACCCCACAGCCCCACCCCGCACATCTTTTAATACACTCACAGCCTTTTCTCTCCCCGTCACTGCCTGATTCTGAGTGCCACTCTTTTTCGACTTATCATTCCCCTCTGCCGCTCCCTCGTGATCGGAGTCATCGAAAGATTCTTCGATGGTAGAGGACGAACTAATACTCGATGCATGAGACTTTTCATCGGAACTCATTGCAATGTGTGCCATGGGTATGGCATTGGGTCCAGCTGACGAAGCCGGCTGATCTTTACGGCTGGCTCGTTTCTTATAAAGAACCACTGGTTCTTCCTGCTCCGCTTGTGAGGCCTTGGCCTCGTGCCCGGCGTTTTGCTTCCCGTATTTCTCATCGCTGGACACACTCAAGGGCTGGGTACAGGCAGTACCGGAAGTTTGTCTCGATTTCCCACCCTTGGAGGCCGCTCCCCCCTTCATACTAGTTGGACGGTCCATGAGTATGGAACAACATTCCGTGGCCTCATCCAGAATCATTTGACGTCGGGATCTAGAGGCACTTCGATGCGAAGAGCTACGAGCAGCACTTCGTGCCATGCTTCGACAGGTGGACCGTTCGGTCCCGGAGGGTCTCTCGCTGACGGACCTGGCACTCGGTCGGAGAGATGACTCCCTTTCTTGGGATCCGCGATGATGACGATGATCGGCCAAAGATTTGGAGCTACGTCCACGTCCCCCGCGTTGTCGAGACATTCGTGCGGCCGATGCAGCGAGAACGTCGATTTCGTAATGTGGGACTGCTTCAGGAGCCGGAGTTTCCTCCCTGTGACGACTGGGGTGACGAGAAGACTTCAGGGGTTCAATGTGGAATGATTTACTCGATTTCACGCGAGTCGGTGAGTTGTGTCGGTCAATGTGGAATGATTTGCTCGATTTGACATGAGAATCACGCACGGCTGCAGAATGGCGCACGTGTCGCTCGTTGTCACGTTCTCTCTCATCCGTCTTACGATTATGACGTCGTGACACATCCACGGAGGGCATCCTCTTCTCCTTTTCGTCTGTGGGATGAAGTGAAGCCGAACGACGACTACGATGTTCCCCGGTGCTCGTCTTCCTTCCCTCCTTGTTCACGTTCGTGGGAGGGTCACACACCACCAACTGTCGTTCTTCTTCGGGATCCAAGGTCTTTTTGTGTCTCCTCCCTCGACTGGGACTACGGCGTCCGATGTCCTTGGGCAGGCAAGCCTCCGGATCTTTGTGAGTGGAGTGACGTGTGTGGGTGGGACGGGCGTCTTTCGCTTCTTCGTGCCTGGCATGTAACGTATTCTCGGGTTCGAGTGGACGTAATTTAGCGGAGGCAGTCGAGATGGAAGATGTTTCGGATATGACATTGTTGTCATTATTGTTATCGTCGCGTTGCTTTTTTTCATGACTGGCTGTCCCGTGTGCCGCGCCATTGGTGCTGTGTCCCCTGTCGGTCGTTCGGCCGGTTCTGGAGTGGCCATGGACACGATGAGAACGTTGACCCGCATGTGGATGTTGGTGTGGGGCTTCATGGTCGCCTCTAAAGATCTTGCCGTGCGATTCTAGTAAGGCCAAGGCCACTGCAGAGGGCATGATTTCTTCCTGGATGATCTTAGTGCGATGTGCAGTAGGCTCTACGCTTTTATGACGATTCCTGTGGTTCTGTGCAGCATTGGTATCCCTCTTCTTCTTGTCCTCGTCCACGTGAGCCCTTCTCATTTCGAGTCTTTCGACATGCCGTTCGAGCTCTTCTTCTGATCTTGGCGGCGGTGGCGGCAATTCCTCGTTTGGGGCCAGCGCAGGAATATAAATGATGGGATCGGACTCGTCAAAGTCTTCATGTTCGGGGGGAGTCACAGTGGGTGGCTGTACTGCCTGAGGCACGGACACCACCAAGGCCGACGAGGTTGACTTGTTATCCATTGAACCAAGATGATCGAATGATGCATCGCCATGTCCTGACCCCTTCATCATTCGATCGTAAACATCTTCCACGCTGGCAATCGATCTGGCCCTGGAATGACTCCTCTCTCTGCTCATGCTCCTCGCCCTCGATGATGAAGACCGAGCAGTCGTTGGCGGATGTTGACTGCCGCTCCCGGCGGTGGATCCCGCCCGATGCCCCGTAGAACCCACGCTGGTGCTCCTCTTCCGGTTCAACGCATCCGACGCGCCCCTCCCCCTGGCCTCGTCTGCCTTGGCGCCCCCGCTCTTCACCGCCACGCCCGGTCGGTGGAACTTGCCGTTTCCCTGACGAGACCCGCATTTGTAGCATATCTTGCGACGGACGACCCATCGCGTGTTGTTTTGGACGAGCTCGCATAGTTTCACTTGGGGGTGGTGACGGCAAGTGCCGGTGCGGGGATCGATGGATGATTGGAGGCGGGCCGAGAGGGAGGAGGGGAGAGGTGGGGGGGCCGAGGACGGCATGATGAGTGCAATGTTGCTACTGATCTAAGGTGGACCAATAATTGGTGTTGGTTATTCTACAAAGCAGTTGGCGTCAACAGGACGCGAGGGATCATAATGAAAAATAAATGTAATGACATGATGCTTTGGTCGTACACACCATCGTTTAACTAGGCCGACAGTGGTGAATGAGGCTGTATGGGTAAGGTTGTTTGTGTGGTACTTCAAGGGTCAATTTTAGACAGAGGAATCAGTTAAAAGCAAACTAGCGCGAAGTAAGTGCGGACAATTAAAGGCGTTTTCATTCACTAATAGAGCACAACTTCTTGAAAAACGGCATTCAACAGCCTACGAGGCTTACTTCATCTTGTTGATACTCCTTTGGGGTTGTCCGGTCAAGGTAATTGGAGTAAATTATGCCATTGGTGGACATGAATGCCGATTACTTCACTATCAAGAGGCTGTAACAGAAAGAAAAACTATGGCCCCAATTCTTATCGGAAATGACCGAAGTCCCGTCTCTATTCCGGATGAGGTACCTTTCTGTGGTCATTCTCGAGGGTAGGGCTTATTAACTGGAAACGGCAATAAAAAATATTGCCAAAAGCCAATATGACCTCCGCTAAGGTATATTCCCGTTGGATGGTCATTCACGGGTATGGTTGAGGGCGTGTGCTTCATATTACGTGAAATTTTACAGGGACGCAGGACAGCAGAGTAGTTGAATATAGGAATAGGACGCGATTTTTCCTTTGCATTCTTCGTGATCCATCCAATGCGTTGAGGACTAAATTTTTAGTAGGAGTACATTACCTTCTCTTTCGGTTGTCCTCTTCGTTTTATGAAATATGTCTGTACTTGATAGAGAGAATGTATTAGACACAGCGCATTCACTTCTTTTAACTCGATATTAATATAATAATTGCTCTACACAATTTTTTGTGCCAACATTAATCTCTAAAATCGTGGGAAATTTACTTCAGTCATTCCCGCACCTCCAAGGATTTCTGTGGCACTCGCGCTCCGAATGGTCCTTATTTTTTGGTACGACCATCCTATTATTTCTCCACTCAAACTCCAATCACGACACTTTCAACTCCGACAGCTGTAGGCCCGCCCGTGATCAGAACCGTCATTTCGTGTGACATCAAAAATGACATCATCCTCATGACTCCTTTATGGGCAACGAGACATGCGAATGCGGCATAACGTATAGAGGTAATATGTATATACAGATAGAGGTGACGATGATGTTGTATCCTATCAGTCATGATGGCATACAGGTCAAGATGTGTAGGTAGAGTGGAAAATATATATATTGTATTGTACCAAGAAGGCCCCGAGAAGGACAGCTCAAAAGCCATTCAACGCAGACACACTTGCATAACCCAAACTGTCCTGCGAAATTTGCGTTATTGCACATAAAACGAGACTTGTCCCTGTCCATTCGAGACCCAAACTTAATTTCACGTCTTCTTCACTCACTCACACCAATCAAACACGCGTTGCGGTTCCGTCTTGTTCTGCAACGGGCGGGCGCCCAACATCGCTAGTCACCATAAAACACAAAACTCGTGTATCTAGAACTACTTCGTCTGCCGGTCATCATCCCAGCTTGCTAGATTGATAAGCTAGCTGTATTTGGTTGGCTGTAAAAGAAGACACAGGTAGAATCGCTTTACATGATGACCATGTCCTCAGTACATCGAAATGGCAGCTCCTTCATGTCCGAACCCATGGTAAATCAATACCAACACGACAGTTTATTCAGACATGCCAGCACCAACTCCTCCTCGGCACACAGCGCCTACAGCAACGAAGAACCGCAACACACCGCCGAAGACTTCTCCTCCGACGATGGCAACACTGCCTCGCACAGCCACTCTTCCTCTCGCCACAGCAATCAACAACCGCACTCACGCAGCCGACGCCAAAAGGCCGAGTTCTCCTCGCCCGACAAGGCACGCACGGCGAGATCGACGCACCGAGGTCCCTCTCGCCGCGCCTCACTCGGCGGCACCACCATCTACAAAACACCGGATATGGCCAAAATGGACGCCTTCCTTCGCTCGTCGGGCCTGCGTCTCAAGCAGGACGGGACCTGTCAATTCCTGTTCGAAACGACGCGATTCA
The DNA here is from genome assembly GCA_036940065.1 of Cyclotella cf. meneghiniana. Lineage (NCBI taxonomy): Eukaryota > Bacillariophyta > Thalassiosirophyceae > Thalassiosirales > Thalassiosiraceae > Cyclotella > Cyclotella cf. meneghiniana. The sequence goes on along the minus strand of JALLPD010001298.1, from coordinate 6,961 downwards.
TCATCGAGACCACCACCGACATTGAAGAGACGGGAGAGTTTTTGTTTTATTGCAGTTTGGGAAAATTGCGGGAACTGCGGGAAAACTTTGGGAGGAGTCAACGGAATTTGCTTAAAATGTTGGCCTTGTGGAACGAGGAGCTACAGATGGATGGCAACCAGGACACGGGGTTGCTCAGGATAGATTCTTCGAAGGAGGATGGGCCGCATGTGTCGTTTATTTATTATGGGCAGATGGAGAACATTACGTCTTCCGAACAATTTCAGGAGTTGCTGGATCAGTTCGTGGACGATGCGCTGGATTTCTTTGATAAGCTAAACAATGGCGAAGTGGACGAAGAGCCAGCTCCCATGCACGCGGGCTCTTATGGCGGCGCGTCCAACCATTCATCGAATCAGCTCGGAAATCAAACGCATCCGGGGAGTGCCAAAAGTTTTAAGTCGCATTCGACATCCGCCACAGTTAGCAGTCACTCTTCGGATGAGGGCGCACCGTCCTACGCAAACCATGGATCGAAAGCAAATTCGTTTCACAGAACGTCACCGCCTCCACAGCCCTCGGCAACCACAACCGCCTACGCCTCAGAGTTTATTTCCTCTTCGGCGTCTCTCAACAACTCTTCACATGACAAGAGTGCGAAAAAATCGGTATTTTCCAAAGTGATATCATCTCTACGGACCAAAAATGACCCAACCGTTGCAATGGCATTTATCGATCCTTCCAATCCCTCGTCCGCCTTTGTTGTCGATAAGAATGCTGCTGCGGTCGGGATTGCCAGTGGCGCAGAAGAACGAATCAAGCCTACCATTGTAATTAGTCGGAAGGGGGCTGAAAAGAAGGAAGGATCATCCTTTTCTGATGGGCGCGATTCTTCTCGCAGTCACCATGCCAAGCATGCCGCGTCCTTCCATGTAGACGAAACCTCCCGCCACCGCAGTTCAAGGAAAGAGGGTTCCAAGTCCTTCCACGATGATAGACCTTCGCGCTCGTCCAAGAGAACTTCTCTGGCCGACGTGCCAGAGAACGATCGTCGACAGAGCTATGTTTCCAAGAGATCTTCCCAGCCAAGTGTAGGAGAAGATAGTTATGACAAGAACAGTTACCCAAAAAAATGTGCTAGTTTTTATGATTCGAAGAGGCCGTCAATGACAGACGAATCATGCAGGAAAACAAAGTCGTTCCACCATACAAGTAAAAATAAGCGGTCATCGCTTCACCAAGAAGAGTGTTCTGATTTCTCCGGTTCAGTTCATCGTGTGGACAAGAAGATTAGTCACAACACGAGCTTCAACAAAAGTGTAGACATTTTGAACGAATCTGGGGAGAATCACAACGCCAGTCTTGGTGGCTTCAATTATTCGGAGCCAGTTTTGCCCAGCCACAGCGGCAAATCCAGGAAGTCATCTCTTCGACACAAGCAAGTCAGAGTTCAAGAGGACAACCACCACGATCAGACCCAGCAGCAAGACCGGGCCTCGCACAATAACCCGTCGGGTCATCGACGCAAGACTCTCAATGATGCGGAGAGGCCAAAAGTTTCAAGTAAACACCAACGGGGTGCATATCCATCGGAGGGTCGTGCATTGAAGGGCTATTACGAAAGGCACAATGCTTATCCTCCACCTCCACCACCTAGAAACGGTAGTAAGTGGTGCATGAAGAATCTAGCAAACGATAACGAATATGAGAGTGACGAGGGCTCGGTGGTGGAAGAGGGGCTGTACGATTAAACAACGCTCTGAATCCATTTGATTTATACATCTTTGTTGCTGATAAATTAATTTTAAGAGCGTGGCCCGAATGAATGAAGTAATAAATACTAGACCTCTCTTTTAGACACAAGTTCTTAAGACTCTTCTTCTCACTTCTTTTGCAGAAGGAGTAATGTAGTAACAAATTGTAACAGGAACCGAACGAAGCAGATCTCTTTTCAAACGACGACAAAGTTGTTTTCCGCTCTTTGGACACAATCATAGAACCATCCTTTATGTTCTTCACCCCATGCGTGACATTCTAAACAAATTATGTTTCGTGCTATCTACAGTCTTTGTCAGAGTCGATAGTTTATTTTCAGAGCTATCATTGCAGCTGGCTTTCTCGTAGCAGCAACAAAAATTAAAATCTTAGCGGAATCAACAAAGACATCGCCACAATCATCGCATTTACATAGTTTCTGTTGCATTCGTTACAGCCTTGGTCAGCACCACAGGTCTCAAATGCTTGCAAAACGGCATAATAACACCTCCCAGAGCAGCAATAACAATCAAAACAAGTGACACACAAGTTCAGTTGAAAGTCTCACAACTGTCCCGTCATCAGAATACTGGTCAACTTAACCCTCTTAAGTAGCAAGAGGACAGTTGTCAATATGTTAAGGAACATGACAATTGTTGACATGTTAACAGAGTCACTCAAAATCACCCCCTAGCACTCCCCCAATTGTTCACCTGATGGTCTAGATCGATTCCTCACAAAAAAAGGCCTTAGTAGATCCTCACACCACTCCATATTTTTTTCTGTTGGTCAACTCAGGGGCACTTGTTGCTTGCCACAATGTCACAGCCCATCGCCCCTGCTGCCATCGCAGCTGCCGCAGCACCAGCCGACAGAGATGTCGAAAGTCAACCCATCCTGCCCCTAACTCAAGAACTCATTGCCCCCATTTCTTTCCCACAACCTCTCACACCACCCGAGAGTTGCCCCAGATCAGACTTCATCAACATCACCCCCCCCTTCAGCAGCTTGGTGACCAGTGTACCTACCATCATCACTAGGGCTCGCTTGGTTGCACTTCCCCAGTGTACTGTACTCAGTTTGCACAAAGCAGTGGTACAAAATGTTATGCTTGTGACTGCTGCTCATCATATGGGTGAGAACGGAAAGTTGACCAGTGAGCGCATCTTGGTGGAGTGCATCCAAGCATGGATCGTGATGGCAATCGTGGCAGATGGCCATGATTACTGCCTTCCTGATAGCAAAATGCTGGAGAAGAATGAGATGAATTATGATTCTGTCAGGGAGGATTGCAAAAATTTTCATAAGGGGGAAATGCAAAATAGAGTTCCTTATCAAGAAGACAAAAGTCAGCAAGATAATGTAATTGAGAAGACAATTGTCTGTATAAAGCAATATTAGGGAAAAGTGAAAAAGGCGACTTCTGCACAATTGTCAGTTTGTTAAGGATAGTACAATGCTAATTGTCAACATGTTAAACCACTATTGGCCAAAAGTTCATAACAGGGTTAAGTAATCATTATTAGTTCAAATGAATTCTAGATGAGTGACTACTTAGGGTCAGCAAACAATGTGCTGGTCATTTAATTTGAAAAATATATCCTGCAAATGGAGATTAAAACTGGACTCCAACACCCTCCCTCTCTTCATGTTCACCATTGTCCATCCTCCATGTACTTGTCAGAGTTAATAAACTTTGGGATATCTCAAGGGAACACAGGGGCTGCCCTATTCTTTGAAATACTGTCAGCTTCATTTTTATCCTCAGGAACATATCTGATTACAAGCAGTGCCTCATCTTTCAACTCATGCAAGAAATGTTTCCTCAGGTCAACATGATGAATTCACCTGCCCACATTTCAGTTGTTTGCAAGATCAAAGGCACCTTTCTTATCCAGCACCTTTGTTATCCATCTCAAGCAGCACTAGTAGCTATACAGATAGGTAAATTGATTCCAAAAACCTGTACATGCACAACGTATCATGCATGATCACCACACCAGCAGCAACTGAGCTTCTATCACAGATAGCATGACTAATTTCTGTGCAGAGCTCCTGAATGTAAATCTTCATCTCTCAAGAAAAACAGCACCACCAGAAATGATATATCTGTCATCCATGTTTGCAGCATAATCCAGTCCAATCTTCCATAATTCTGGATCTTAGCTCTGAGCTATCATCTTAAACTCTGTCAGGGAGCAGTGTGTATTCTTTACCTGCTGAACATATGATGTATTTCCTTAGGTGTTTCAGTGCTTTCAAATGAGATTTTCTGGGATCAGACAGGTGTATGGCACAGCCTTGGGTGGCATCGTAAATATCAGTCCTGGACCATTGCATTTTGCACATTCAAAGAGCTATTCCAGAATGATACATGGAGACATCTTGTGAAATGAGTGCATCAATGTCATCACCTTTGACCAGTACCTGACCAGGTGCTGCAGGTGTCTTTGGTATTTTTTGCTTAGGCAATCGAACTTATCCCCAAGTTTCTGCACCAATACAGATTGTTTGATTTTAACTTTGATCCTGGCCCTCCCATCAGCCTACCACACCACATAACTTTATTACCAATGTACTCCTTTATCTCCCCCTCACTCTAGCTCATGCATGCACTTTGCAAGTCAGCTTCAATTAATTTGACATTGCCAAGGAGCCCCAATGGAATAATGTCATCAAACCATGACAGCATGACAGATGATGACCAACCTGTCATTTGTTTAAATACAGCAAAAACATGAACCTCCCTTGGGCTGCTTGTAGCTCTGAACCTTCAGCTCCCTGACCAATGCTTGCTAAAAACAATGTGCAGCTTGTTTTTGCCATAAATTGGCAAGTACATAGCAATCTCCATCCTCTCTACTGCCATAAATGTTTCCAACTCATCTGGTCCCTTTGAGTTTCTCTTTTGCTGCAGATAAAGCTGCCCTGCAGATTTACACTTTTGCTGTCAATGATATGATATTGGCAACCCAGTGTGGAATCATTGCCATCAGAGTCCACCCGGATAAATTGTGTTAGGTTTGCAACTGGTGCCACAATGGTTTCTGAGGGGTAATATTTCCCATCCAACTGATCATATCTTATTGCATTTAGTCTCTAATGAAGCTATTCATTTGTTTTACTCTTTGCCCAAGTCATCGACATGACCTGCCATCCATCAGCAGGACACCACCACAAAACCCTAAATGTCTCAAAAGATTTGAATTCATTTTTCATCCCCTCTGCTCATGCTGCTTTGTTTGGGTTCAGCATGGCTTCTTGGAATTTATTACTTTCAATTTATTAGTTTTTATAAACCGGCCTCCAATCCTAGTTCTAACAGCAGCAAGCCCCATGCTTTCTGCTTTGATCTCATCATTGTCCAGCTCAGTCATAACACTCAAATATTGGACTTTGGCTGCCAAGACCAATGCATCCATTGTCTCACTCAGCCTCTGGGGTTGCTGGATAATTTGACCTGATTCCATCACCATAGCAATTTGAGCAACAGTGTCATCTGTTATGCACTCATCATCCATTGTTGAGTCACTTTGATTGGCCCATCAAACTCATATCATTTGTTGTGTATCATTGTCATTTGTGTCAAAACTAGTTTTCTGATATCATCAATGTCTTTGTCTTCTGTTTTGATTGGACTGTATTGGTTTTGAATATTGCAAGTGGTGATAATCTCATTTGTTGACCAGTTACATCTTTCACTAACAGAATCTATATCAGGTGGATACCTTATGAATATCATTTTGAATCCACAATCCCTGACCTTGTCCTCAACCCTCCATCACTGTTGATCCATATCAATCTCAACTGTACATGAAATACATGACTGAACATCAGCAAGGGCATGCCAGTGTGGCTTGCTGATCACAAAGTCTATGCGGTTGAAGTCTCAGCATCTTGACTGTTTGATGGTGTCCATGCCACAATCGTTTTACCAATGTCTTGTATTTTGAATTGCCATGTGATGTCAATAAAATATTGCACTATAAGATGGTCAAATTCTCACTGATTGACACCATAGACACAATATATCAGACATATGTCAAGTGGTCTCCAAGCTCAGTACAATTGTTCCAAATAGTCTGAAAGGTTTTGGGAAAGCAGGAGCCAATTAACACCTTATAAAGTCTAGTGAACTTGGTAAGCTAGCAGATATGGACAGAATATGAATCCTGGATGATGATTTGTCCTTCTGAATTGCCTGTGACTGTTCAACAATTGACTGTCTTTACAAAACATCATGTATATGTAGGCAGATGATGTTGGCAGAGGTTCCTGTTATTGATTTTGATGCACAAAATTTTGAATTATTGTTTTTTGTTGACTGCTAAGGAGAGCTTCTCATCCTCCAAGATTGGTTAACACATTAAACATTTTAGGAAAGTTTGCTATGAAACTGCCTGGTCAATCTTTATATGGCGAGTATCAACCTTGCAGCCCATCATGGCAAGTCCGTTTAGCAGTGGTGAAAGGGAGTTGCAGTACTGCTTGGGAAGGTGATGGACCGTGTTTTCATTATAAATTTAGGACTGTGTGTTTGTTTAAGGATTTCATTGAATAAGGTACCATTGCAGGAAAGACCAAAAATACAGCAGGATGATGAAACAACTTTTCTTTGATTAAGACAATGCACTTCAGCTTATCCTTGCTAAATCTAGTACTGGCATGGTCAGCTGCAATGACTACAATGCAGTTAACCTCATCATGCATAGTATTGCCCTTCAGTCAATGCAAGTGTGAATAGATCTGGTGAAGTGAAATATCCCATGCATACGGCCTACATCTACAGACAGAGCATCTTAAGATGAGATTTGATGTGTCATCAAAGAGCTATGATGGTCACTGCAGTTCTGATGGGCCTTGCACAAGGAAGCCATGGTGCTCTGACTGCATGGCTTGCAGTTAGCACTGTGATTGTTCAGACCTGCAAGCAAGCCAGGCATGAAGCTTACTTCTCAAGTGCATGATCCAGCCTCCTGCTCACAATTGCAGTAATTCTCTTCATGAATGACACAGATTGCTACACATTGTTGTAAGCCATTAACACTAGTTAGGATGTTCTTAGGAATTCTTAGACGTATGTTGGTGGTGACTAAAGTAATTTTTAGGAAGTAAGTTGAAATTATGAGCTTTATTTCTACTGTACAAAAATGCTGCTGCTACACAATAATGAATTTTGTATGTAGTACCATCATGGCATAATGTTCCTCCATGAGCTGGTGTGTAG
>JALLPD010001297.1:0-12439 GCA_036940065.1 Cyclotella cf. meneghiniana | reverse complement strand
ATTTTATGAGTGGTTATTGGCCATGATCTGCTGGCCTAGTGTAAGATAAATGAGTAGTTGTCAGCTCACATAAGTAGATAAGATATGTACTGTAAGTACTATATCATCATTACCCAGTCTACATATCCAGTAGCCAGCAGAAAACAGCTGGCAGTATGGTATGCTATCAAGGGGAATATACAAACTTGCTTGCATGGTTCGATAGCACTCTCATCCTGAGAGTCTTATAAGGCCAATGCTTACTGTGTGATGTAATGTAGAACAAAGAGCTGTTTTCTGGGATTTAGGACTCGTCACATAAAATATCAAGCCTTATGGTTTACACATTGTAGACCCTTATGGTTTTCGTATCCATCTATGTTAACACATACCTTATTGCAGTCAGGCCAAAACATATAATGTAGAATGCAGAGCACATTAGACAAAGATGCTTCTCAAATAGTTGCTCTGCATCTCTGCATCTGCTCGATGCAGAGCAAATTGCTCTGCATCAAAATTGCTGATAAACCATTCAACAAAGAGCAACGTGCTCTGTGTATTTGTCTGTATCACAATAAGGTCCATAAATCCCTACATAGAGTAAAAAATGTGCTCTGCATTCTATGTTACTTTACATGATAAGCTTCGGCCTAATTTCAGAATCATCAATTCTGAACATGTTAACAGTACTATGAGTACCCTGCTTGATGCTGCCACATCCAAGTGGGGCTATGGCAATCGTGTCCTCTGGACATCTCTCTCTTCTGGTCCCTTTGCTTGCCATAATTGCAATAGTTAGTTGATTGTTGCTTAGCCCCTCCTATTGGGAGGCAGCCATATTTTATTAACAGTCCAATTGTGCAGTAGTGTCTTCAAAAAGTGTAAGAATAATTTATTTTTGTTACAAAATATCAATTTTCAGCAGAATCCAGTGAATTTCCAAGGGATCATTTTTGTGAGAGAACTTTGATTGATGTGGCAGTCTCTTGGTCTGCTCTTGCAGTGGTTGCCATCACAACCTCCTCTAAATTGAATGAGTCTGAGTTTGCCACCCACAGTGCCAAGCTGGCAATGCATGCGATTTGAATGACTGCACAGCAATGACATCAGCATGAGCCATACTGTTCTCCATGGAGGTAGTTGAACTAGTTTGATTGATTTATATTTAAGTTAGTTATTTGATTAATCAAATAATAGGGACAGTTATATGGAACCCCGGGACTTTGTCTTACCAAACACAGTTTTCTAGTGGTTTTGTATGACAAAACGGGTAAGCATTATCTAGACATACAGACATGAATATATCAAGGGTATTCTAAATTGCCTCCAAGGCGGATGGATATCATCTCTTAGTTTTAGAGACAAAATATTTTTCTGATTATAAATACAAAAAAATCATGTCCATCAAGTGTGTATAGGCTTGGAGGATTCAATTCATAAGGTGGTAAGTATGGTTCATGAGTCAGTTCCTTACTTTTGCAATTTGAATGACAAAAGATTGATACCAGAGAAATGCATATGAACTTTGTTCTTTCTAAGACTTTCCGATATCATTTGGTGTCACAAAATAGTGGTTCTGTCATATGAAACCATTTTTCATTTTGAAATTTAGTGGATACCTTTTCTTGTAAAACGTGTCAGTTTAGTCGCTAAACTGACACCTAACTCACAAAAATGCTATGTATGACAAAACAGCCTGTTTCTTCATACAAAGTCCTGGGGTTCCATGTAACACCCCCCCAATTACTATATTTATCAATTCCTTAATTCATTAATAGAGCCACTTTTTCTGGGTTTGACTCTCAGTCATGCATTGTGTTCAGAAGCCATCAAGGTTTGGTTAGCAAGTTGTTCATGCACAATGTTGTGTGTTGAGAGAGAGTGTGTGTGAATCCACTGAAAATTGGTGGGAATGCTGTTGTACTATTGGTCCCTATCACAAAATGAGGTGTCAATTGCACTTGCTATTGGGGTATTGGCCCTCGCTAAATTGCAATAGTCAATAGCAAATTTGATTTTTTCACCTATTGATCTATTGGTTCCTACTAAATTGTCAATAGAATAGAATGTTTTAGTGATGAAAAATGCTATTCACTATTCACTACTGGCCAAACAAAATCACAGCCTTATGCCCAAATACAATTACAAATGTGTGATTTGTCATGGATTGGGAACAGGTTTAGGACAACATTGCTCAACACCAATCACAACAGTACTTTTTAGATCATTCATTAGGCCCAGTGATTTGTTTTGGAGAAAGCCATGCTTAGGCAGAGCAGGGCAGAAATAGTCAAAGGGATACACAGCTAGTAAAAAGCAGTAATGGCCAGTAGCCCCACCTCGCAACTTTGGTTGCGCAGGTAGTATTTTTAGAATTATGATGAATTTTTTGTATTTGTAACTCATGATCAATTACACACAACCAATGTGTAATAGCATATGAATCTATACTGCATGCATAGAACCTGAACTCTAACATACTTTATGCAAATACACAAAACATGCCAGCAGTTCTGACATGTGCTTGGTATCTTCTGAACCTCCAAGTTTACCTCACCAAAATACTTCCTCATGTGCAGGGTGTTTTCATCAGTCCCCTCAAGCTAATCAAGGTACCAACCTAGGCAAACTTTCTGAAAACAATTCAAACAACACAATGAAGCAGTCTACACCCACCTCACAATGCCACCAAAGTCTCCAGTTGAGGGCTAGTCATCAGCTGCTCCCCGCTTCAGGTAAATCATGATGTTACTTACTAGGGTGCACTTCCCAGAGCATCTGGTCCACCAGAAATTGCTGATTCTGCCCATAAAGGACCTTTGTAAACAAGTCAGCCAGGTTCTTCTTTGGTGGGATGTGGGCAACAATGGCCTCACCCATTGCAACAGCCTCATTTGCATGATAACAGATTGAGTTCAATTTCTTCTTAAGTATTACTTGCATTGGTGACAAGTGACATGTTGTTGCCATAAGCATGCAAGTGCTTGTCCATCAGGACACCCATCATGCGGAGTTTGTAGCACATGTCACACAAATTTTCAATGCCATGTCTCATGGCACAAATTGGCACCAAACACTGAGGCCTCGATTGTCAAATCTTTCTTCAAAAGCCAGTTAATCATTCTATGGTTGAGGAAGAGGACAAACCCAGTTCTTGAGCATTGCTTCACTTTGTCTCCAGCATGGTCACTGTTTATGAACATTCATAGTGCCACACCCTTTCCAAGGGGCATGAGGGCATTGGGGAGGGGGTAAACCCTCCATTGCCCTGGCATAAAAGTCATACCAATCACATTCCACAAAGTCTGATTTCCTGACCTAGGGCTACATTGGGTCATAGACGAGCCTAAAATTGCTCTTTGACTTCAGGAAGGAGAACACATGTAGTGTTGTCTTCAGGTGTCCCTCCCATGGCATCATGGAATATGAGGAAATCATGAAAACCTAGGTGCAGATGTTGATCTGCCCGAGCTCACACCTCAATCTCATGATGCCTATCAGCTGCATATAGAACTTAGGCACATATGGCTCCACCAGCAGTCAAATATCAGTGTCTGGAGAATAATCACACGGGAATGGGTTGTCATCCCTCTTGGGCAATGAGTATCTCCCATCCAGATTGTAATTGAAGAATGTCTTGACATTCTTCACAACTTGTTAGACATACTTTAAGGGACTCTGACCCCATGCTACTGTACTCTCCACAAAGGTCTTCTTCTTTAGCTTCACCCCAAGATTCATCTCAGGGGGACCAATTGAGTCAGGCTTGAGGGGAAGGAAGCTATTAATCTTGTCCATGACATGCCTTGGGTTATGGTGGATCACAAGCTAGTTGTCAACATAACAGAGGATATAGTCATAATATTGACTACCTTTTCAGTCCGTCTGTTTCTTGAGCCACATGTCAGGGTCAGCAGGGCAAAAGTGGTACCTCATCTGACAAAGACACTTGGCCAGGTGTGCCCTGAAAGCTGCTTCAGCCCAAAAAGTGCTGGAACTATTATGGCTTTTCGGCCACAATCATCACCACACTGTTTTCCAAGAGTGGTCCAGTTTTTCTCATGACAAGGAATGGTGTTGCAGGCATTCAATACATCAGCAGCCTCTATGTCAACATCCTTGAGGACACAATTCTGGTATAAGTGAGAGTTTCTGGGGCTTTTGTCAACTATCCCCTGGCTATGAGCCGGGCCTTACAATGAAAAATTTCCATCTTGCCATCAAAGATCATGTGACATCTCATGTACTGAAAATCTGATGGTGATTCAACACCATCCATGAGGACGTCAAATGCAACCCAAAAAATTTTCATCTCCAGTTCAATCACATCATGCCAAAAGGTAGTACCAGTGGCCTTGTTGATTGCATAAGCCTTGTTCACAGTTTTGGGGAGCTCAATCCCAAACTTATGTGTATGCTTGTGATATCGAGTGCTTTGTCACATAACTAGGGAGATAATCTGGTCTTTCTTCTTGAAGACCCATATCAAGGGTGGTTCATGGGCAATGTCCGTAGCGAGTGCAAACTTAGCAACCTAAAGAGGGTGAGACATTTTGAGGCCTGACAGCTTCTGCCAAGAAGTACTGCCATCCTTCTATTCACAGCACAACTCCCATCCACAGTAGTGCATGAGACAACATTCTTACCATTGACAACCTAGACCTCATTGTTGTGAGAGACAGCAATGTTGGGATTCTTTTGATAATCCATGATAGCATCCAGCATGACATACTGATTACCATCTTGGCAATGGTATTGGTGACCAGCTCTTTGGTGCAGCCATCTAAAAAATGGACTTCATAGACACAACTGTCCTTGGCAGATTGTTTGTGTACAGTGCCGACTTGCACACCATTCTTAGCAATCATAATTTGCTCAAACTTGCAGGAGGGGAAGTAAGTCATGTTATGGGTCTTGCAAGACCCAACCAAGACTGAATTGCAAGACAGTCCCAAGACAGTCCAAGTGTTATCCCAATAGATTCTAATCATAATTAAAGAATGTAAGAGAATTATCAGTGACAGAGCTAGAATCAATCAGTTGTGACCTAGATAGTCAACTTATCAGCTCGACAGACTTCCACCATACTTTAAAGTACCTCAAGGAGGTCCAAAGGTGAAACGCATTCTGTAGAAATGGAAGTTTGAACAATAAATTGAAAAAGCAAGATTCTATATTGGGATGGCAAGGCAGAGAATTTTTGAGTTCGAGTCAGCAAGATCGAGGCTTATGCCAAGTTCATGGGCATTGGGGATGTATTGTAACCCATTTTAATGAGATCTGTCTTACTCAGTTAGAGTTAGCTGTAATTTATATCACAAAACCCACCAATGTGCCTCTTGTGGTGCTATACAAGGCAAACAAGAAGCTGTGTGGGTTTTTTCATTGGTGGCAGGGCAAGAGTTATGGCATGACCTTGTTGGGGAAAACTAAGAGTGATGATTATCCCAATGATTTAGCATGGGAGTTTGCTGCAAAGGCCAAGAAGGCCAACAAGCCCTCTGATGCAAGCGCTATGATTGAATTGGAGGTTGAATTAGATCAACTCCACTGAAAAGGCATGAGGGATTTTTATAATGATGTGGCCAGGGTGATGGACCAATATGAGGTCACTATGACTGACCCCCAACTGTGCATGCTGATGACATGAAAGAACAATGATGCATTGTATTTGAGATTTATACTCAATGAGTTGAAGTCAGACAGTCCTGTTTTTGATAGACTGTGCGATGACATACCGGATATCCAGTGACTCACCAAAAGTGAGAGTAAAGGGCACAGCAATGGTAAGGAGGTGCATCTTGCTGCCATAGATGATGATGATGGAACATTCAAAGGAAAATGTAGGAACTGTGGCAAAGTATCTTAGTTGGCAATGTTGGCATTGTCTTATGTTGGCTGACCCCCCAGTTAACATGTCGGGCGAACATTCCCAACATTTCAGGAAAATGTCAGGAATTTTGGCCGGACATGTCATTAAATTCTGTTGTTTGGACCATGTTAGACAACATGACATGTCATGTCAGGATGACATCAGCCAACATGTCGGCTGATTCTTTTGAACATAAAGATAAAAACAGCAAAGCTTTGCAGAAAATGGCACCATAATGGTGTGATTCTGTGCAAGAAAGTCATGAAAATGGTATCATATGCATTAATTCACGTATACGTACTATTGTTTTATTTAAAAACAACCATTATATTCATCTGAGTAATAGCTTCACAAGTCGTGGATATGGCTGGGCAGTCATGCAGCAACACATCACCAGACATGTGACCCAGCTTTGAATCCAGTCACGGCATTGGCAACATTTGACATCGGCCAATTTTTAGCCGACAATGTTGGTATTGTGGTACCATGTGCCAGCATGTTTCCACATTTCCAACTAAGCAAGGTATGAAAATTCAAGTCCTATCAATGCAAGAAGCACAAAGGGGAAATGCACACTGGACACAATAATGGTGAATATGGGGGCAATGCAAGTTATGGTAGCTCCAACAAGATGTGTAATTTCTGTGGCTTGAAAGGGCATAAGAAGACAGGATGTTTTAACAAGTTTCCCAAGGAGGCTCCTGCATGGTACAAAGAGAAGAGTGCAAAGACCAAGTAAGCATCATCAAACATGGAGGTGTCCTTGATGTCATTTGATCCCAAAGCATTGGGAGCCAACGTAACATTCTTCAAGCAAGAAGTGACGACACTGTGGCAATATAGTGCCAAGAAAACATGTGGATTTGCAACACAGGTACAAGTACGCACATGACATGGAGCAACAAAGGTGCTTAGATCATGTGGGATACAAAAATGATTAGCCTTGGGCATGTAGACAGGGCAATGGAGTCTACTTTGGACATCAATATCCAAAGGGTTTAAATCACAACAAGGTTTTTCAGGCAGAAGTAATGGACTGTATTTTCAATGGGAAACATAACTTCAATCTCCTAAGCATATCCATGCTGTTGCACAAGCAATGCTGGAAGATTACACATGGCAACAAGTCACTGATTTACACTGAAAATGGCATGGGTGGAGTCAAAAATTTTGATATAGTGGTGCCCACAGAGTAAGGGACAATATACACATGTAAGTTTATGTGCATTACCAAGATTGCTGCCTCCAGTACCAAAATATGGGGTGAGAATTAACATAAATATGGCCCATTGTTTGATGGGTCATCAATATGAAGATTCCATGCAAAAGACTGCCATGGAGCTTGAATGGGTTTTAGCATGTGGCACATTGCAAACATGCAAACACTGTGCAAAACCAAATGCCAAACAGAAAAATGTAAAAAGGGAGTCAGTGGCTCAGAAAACTGATTTACAAGGTCACAGCTTTATGTAGATCTATTGAAGGTGACAGTAAAATCTTTGGAGAATGTGACAATCATTTGTGATAACTGGAAGGTCATTGTGTGCAAAGCCATGGGAAAGAAATGGGATGACTTCAACATGACCAAAATTGACACGGTTGAATGGACATGTGAACATTTGCCATCTGTACAAGCCTCAAGTGAGATATGTACATTTGACCCAGCAGGAGAGAATCATAGCTTGCAAAACATGCTGGGAGTAGTGATTGGCTGTACTGCAGCCACTAGATTTTGAGTTCATGTCACAAGATACCCCTCAGCACAACAGCCTGGTAAAGCTAGCATTTCTGTATCTAGCAGGGAAGGCTTGTTCAATGATGGGAGGGGCAATGGTAACTGAAGACCTGTAGTCCAAAGTGTCACTACACTAGAGGCAATATTGAGTGCAACTCATCTAAATAGGCTAGTTGTGGTTGAGATTGGTGGCAAGACCACCACACATGATAATCATATTTTTCATGCAACCCCATGTGGTATAGGAAGCTGCATGAATGGGATGAAGCAAGAGTTGTAGCTGAAGGCAAGGACTCCAAGATGGGTGACAAGGGCTACAATGATATTTGTATGGTATGCTGACCATGAAAGTGACAGTGTTCAAATGTGGGACATGCAACTAAACAAGTCATAGTCATTTGTGATGTCATTTGGCTTAAACAAATATTCTTCAAAAATGATGTCTCTTGCATCATCAAGCTAGAAAGTCTTGAGCACATTGAGGATGCAACAACATTAGGATCTGATTTCAACAGAGATCATGACATCAGTACTGCTAAAACTCAGGCTGGACCAGACACTCAAGTATCACAGCTGAGAAGCAGAGTGATGTGGAATGACCATGCTGTCACAATGCCCATTGCAAATTGTGTCACACGTTCCAGGCGCATCATCAAGCCTCCAGATAGGCTCACTTATGCCCAAGCGGTGGAGCTGAGATACCTAGGAGAGATGACAGAACTAGGTCATACCAAGTTTGTGGCCACATTCATGGCTTTATGGAGCATGGAACTGACACTTATAGGGGCAGGCATGGGTGGTGGCATCAAGCCCACCATCAAGTTGAAGGTTCTTAATTACAAGAAAGCCGTTCAAAGCCCAGACATGGAAAAATGGCTCAAAGAAATATGTAACAAGAAATCACAACTTGATAAGTATAATGTGCTTACACCTGTCCCGAAGAGTTTGCTACCAAAAGGGTTTGAAAGTTCTTACAACTACTTGGGCAATGAAGTTGAAACCCAATGGGACACATAATGGTAGAAGATATGAGCAAGTAGATGGGAGTCACTATCCATCAGATTCTATTGCTGCTCCAGTGATGAATCCCACCACAGTGTGAATTGTGCTCATGCTATACTGCATGAATCCCACATGGATGTCGGCCATCATTGATGTTAAGGGTGCATTCTTTCAAGGACAATTTGAGAACTGTGAAGAACTCTACTTAGAGGTACCAGATGAATTTGAAGACTGGTATGAGGGTGATGTAGTGTTATGCATGAACATACCCATATATGGGGTGGAGCAAGCCACATACTTTTTCTTCAAGACATTTGCCAAGCACATCAAGAATATGACCTACAAGCAGTCAAAGGCTGACCCATGTCTGTATTTTTCTTGGGTTGTAATGCAATAGTTGTATTTGTGGCTTGGGTTGATGACTTCATGACTCTCAGACCCCCTCACTGGTTGAACAGGTCCAGCAGGACTTAGAAAAAACACTTACATGCAAGCATGACAAGGAGTTTACCAAATACATAGGTAGCAAGCTTACTTTCAATTGTGATGGAAATGGAATGGGAACAATCAAGTTTACACAGCCTGTTTTGATCAAAAACTTAGGGGAGTATAAACCACCTGATGGTTCTGTGTCCAAGACAGCTGCTGTGGCTGGTCAGGTACTTGTTAAAGGTGATAGTTAAGGGGTGGTAGCTCAAGATCTTATCAAGATGTACCGGTTGGCTACTGCAACTTGCATGTTTATGATGCAATGGTTGCATCCTGATCTTTTCAATGCTGTGCAAGGAAGAGCTAGGCACATAACTGCACTTAAAGAGGCTCATGTTCATGCACTAATGACACTCATAAATTATGTCACACACAAATAGGGGTCTGGTACTAGCACCAAAGGAGCTATGGAGTGTCGGATACTAGTTCAAGATACATGGTTGATCATACTACAACTATGTGACAAACCCGGATGATTGTTGGAGTACATTGGAGGTAGAGTATTTGAAAATGACACTCCAATCACATTTTGCAGCATCACTCAGAAGTTTGTAATGCTATCATTGACAGAGGCGGAGATAGCAGCAGGTGTCATGGTGGCACAAGACATGCTACACCTCTAACATTTTATTCATAAGATTGTTCGTAACAGCGCCATTATAAACTTTCTTATAAACATTACCTTTAATTATCAAAAGCATTTTGTTGATCAGAAGGTTGTTATAAAATCCTTACGAACAAATCCCTTTTCACTGCCAAATCGATATTTTATGAACATTCTTATGAACATTACTCTTTAGTCTACAAATCAAGAAGGGGTGAGGAAATCGATGGCGTATATAAATATTACATTTGTCATTATAATTTTTCTCTTCACAATTACTTTTGTCATGGTAATTTTTTGAGGTCTGATTGCTCTTGATGTGATTCAAGAGGGCCTGTTCTCTTTCATGGTGGGTGATGGCAAGACCACTTTGCCAAGTTTAAGTCACCACAAAACCAGACCATAATTGGTAATAACTACTGGATGTGAAGACCACGGCATTGAGTGCAATGGTAGCAATGACTGCAAAGGGGGCAACAACTTCGACGGGGGCAACAACTGCGACGGGGGCAACAACTGTGACGGCAGCAATGCATACTTACCTTTTGTCAAAAAGGAGAAGTACACAAGATAATTTTCATCTTGAAGGTTCAAAGATACAAGATCCAAAAAATCGCCACATACTGTACCAGTGGTGTGTAGAAACTATGCACCACCTCATGAAGGAACATCATGCCATGATGGTGCTACATACAAAATTTCACATTGTGCAGCAGCAGCATTTTTATACAGTAGAAATAAGCTAATATTTTCAAATTATAGCCCGAAATAAATCACAACCAATTTATATAGCATTCATATGTACATCCTGTCAGGGATTTGCTAGGGGGACAGGATGCATTCCTTGAGTGGCATTTCCTGATGCAGCCGTTGGATTGTGTAATTATGTTCACTAATTCTTAGGTTTTGTGGATTGTTTCATCTGCCCGAGACGGCACCTGATGAACTTTTGGCTTTCCTGACAGCCACTCCCATGCATCCCAGCCATTGCAGGATGCTGCCAAAGCGACAATCTTCTAGCAGCCGCATCAGGACATGCCACTCGAAGAATTCATCTCATTCCCCTTGCAAATCCGTGACCTCTTCCATTGGAAGTAAATGCGGCAATTGCAGTTGTGAGATGGGAGGTTTGCCATGGATAACATGATAAAAAGGTGGGCGGTGAATAGACAGGAGGGTACAAAGCATCCTACTACCAAAATAAATTGGCGGGAACAACAGGGGGCATAACAAAATGACAGAAGTACTGTACAATCTATCATAATTTTGTAATAGACGTTTTCATTTCAGTAGCTTAAAACATCCAAAAACATGGTGCATAGACACACTATACAGTATCTCAGGATGTTTCATGTTCAATCAATCCGATTTTTTATTGTAATGTCAAACTAAATTATCTTATGTTGTATAAAAATTTAAATACGCTCTTCCAGCATAGAGAACAAACAAGGAGTGAGTTTGTCCGGTGCTATACCGGCAGACACAACAATACACCGGAGCGATGAGATGTCCTTGCCAACAGCAGCACATTGTTGCAACTGTAGCAGCACTTACAACATGTGTGCCCATTGTTTGTTGCAATGGTGCCAATACCTGGACAAGCTGCCCTGGTGATCTGTTAGATGATAGACATGAAAAAAATACTAAGTAAATATGTAAGCCTACCAAAAAAGCATGGTGATTTGCGGTGTGTTACTTGACAATCAGCCATAACTTTTGAACCAATGGGAACTATCGGGAGCCCAGCATATGAGCAGATTTTTCTAGGAAAGGCAAATCTAATTGTAGTGCATTTAGGTTAAAAAGAGAGGTTTATCGGCTTGAAAAGTAAAATGTACTGAAAATCGGTGAGATTTTGTAAAGTGTGTCTATGACAACAGTGCTATATTTCTCTGATTGTTATGGTAACAGAGTTTGCATGATGCTGCCTATGTGTGAACTTGCTTAAAAAGACCACTAGCATGTCTACAGGTACAAGTGGCACATAATAGCAGTGAGCAGGTATTCCGTACCATCTCTTGAAACAGCCTCTAAAAATAATCACAAACTAGGCAGTCCCAGACAGACATATCTGTGATTTTTTAAAGATATGGCCTTAGTACTAGTACAAAGACTCTATTATATAAATTATCATTTTAAAGAGCATGTAAAACATGTAGGCTTTTCTAGCTAAAAAACCATTCTATACAACACAGCATGTAATACAGAGTATAAAAAAGTACCCTTCATACCCTAGTATATAGTGCATGAAAATAGAATAGTTTCTAGCCTAAGCAATCACCTAGATAGTTAGTAGCTTATTTAGGCCTAAAATCTTTATTCATGACCTCCTTTAGGGTTAAGTCACATGGAAATAGCCATGATCCCCCTTGAAGTTCTTGTCCTTCAAAATGCTCCCAAGGCATTTTTGTCAATTTCATTGAGGTTGCAGCTGGAGTTTAACCAGGGCTTAGGTTGGAAGTGGGATTCAGGTAGGAGTGTGCAATCCCTCAAGTTTTTGTCCCATCAGATTTGCAATCTGTCGAGGAACACCACTGTTTGGGAGATATTTAGGATGAGAAAAGGAAAGGGCATAAACTAATTTGAAAGTTTGTGCAAATTCATAAAAGCCAAGTTCCATTGAGGATATGATGTCCCCTGCTTCATAATTTGTCAGAGCATGAACCAATATCAATAAGTGCTTATGTTTAACAACATCAAAGCCACTTTCCTCTGTGTCAACATTTTTTCCCGTATCCTTTTCATTTGTGATGTTTGA
>JALLPD010001296.1:0-12442 GCA_036940065.1 Cyclotella cf. meneghiniana | reverse complement strand
TCCAGGTGGAAGCTCCTAGAGCTTACAAGTGTAAGCAGATTCTTGGCCTATTGCAGACCCGATCCCCAACCACATTTCCAAGGACTCAATGGCATTGGGCAAATACTTCCATAATGCTTGAGGGCTCTCCCGCAAACCATACAGTGACTTCTTGAACTTCAGCCCCTTTCTTTTCTTCATAAAACCCAGACCCAGTGGCATCTCTACATAGATCTTTTCATTTTCTTCCAAATTTCCATGTAAAAACGCAGCCATAACATCACCCTGCTTTGATCTTAAATGAAGTAGGTTCTCCAATATCAACATGAGCCAAACCGTTGTCCACCAAACCACTGGCACATGAGTCTCAAAGAAATCAATTCCTTCAAGTTGCTGGTCACCATGAGCACAGAACCAAACTTTAAACTTCTTAACCATACCATCAGAACATGGTTTCAGCTTGAATGCCCAAATTGAGTCAATCATGTTCAGTTCATCTCTTTGGTATGATCAACATCCTCCCAGGTATCCATAGACTCCAAGGTTTCATTTTCTTTCACTGCTGCCTTCAAGTGTTCCTCCTTACATGCACCTGACATGGCATGTTTCCAACTAAGACTATTCTCCTTACTAGTCTCAGGTGGCCTTCAGGAATAATGGATACACCATATGTGCTATCAACACAGATCTGGAACCTCAATACCCACAATCATTTGCTGCAAAATGGATATTCTTCGAAAGGGGACATGCCATCAATGCTTCAATGGTAGGCACCTCAATTTCAGCCTGCATTATCAATGCATCTGCATGCTCATGCCACTTAGCCAAATGCTGGTGATACTCTCCTCACTTCCTACTGACATGCTGCAGTTGTAAAACTTGCCAAACACCAGGTGGGACTTGCTTCTCCCTCACAGAGCACTGATACCAATCACGTAGATGATGACTTGTACCATCTGCAGTGTGACCCATGGTAGGTGATCCACCTTCCTCTGATGCATTTGATGGAGTTGCCTCTGGAGAACTTACCATCGCTTCTTCAGATGCATTCACTTCAGGCTCAAAATCCAACTGTTTAGCAGGATGATCACACCACATATCCTTTTCTTCATCAATGAGCCCTTCTCTTTCTGATGCAAAGGCTTGACTGCCTGATGGAGAATCATCATCATCCGAGTTGACATCAGATTCTGCCAAATCAGGGACAGGTTCCCGCAAACACTCTAGCCAACATTATATCTCCTTGGTTTCAACAGCATGCTGATGCTCAGTGCATGTATGTTGCTCCTCCAGATGCTTGCATTGATCCCTTTACTCAGGCTCTGAAAGCCAAATATCATCCAATGGTGATGGTTTGTTAATCAATAGACCATGTTCATCAAATTCCTCTTCAATCTAACAGTCAGAGCTATTGACAAACATGCATTAGATATCCTATCGTGCTCCTCCAAAGGCTTGCCATTATTGAAGACAATCTCAAACTTTCATCACATACAACATGATATTGAGGTCAAACATGTCATGTGTGCAGATTTCTCACAAAGACAACAGCTGGCAAGAAAATCGCAAAATTGACCCATCCTTGCTTGTCAATTCCATTTCAGTAAATTCTGATTGTTCTGGAGTTTTGGTTCCAAGACATACACTGGGCAGCTCCAAACATGAGTGTGCATTAAATCCCTATGATCTGAATCAAATTGTGTTACCATTCAATAGGACTTATTCCGCTGGGTCATGGTGGTATACAATTGTACAGCCATGTTGCATGATCAATTGCAAATGACCACAACCAGATGTCATCTGCATCATCCTCACCCCAATGCAATGCCGGATGAATCAAACATGATTGAGCCATGTACATTATTGTCTGGATAGCACATTCTGCCTCCACATTTTGATGTTGCACCCTAACACCACTGAATGATTGATTTTGCTGCTCCTCTTTGCAGGCATCCTTGAAAGTCTCAGATATGAAAGTTCCATTGTCACTGTGGTAGTGTTTGACACAGACACATGCAGCCTCCCACAACCATTCTTTGAAATGTAGTTTGGAATTGACAGCCTCACCGGCATCCAAAGAAACCCGGTTCTCAACATGGATATACTTCAAGGCTGCATCACAGAAGACAGTACCCCCTTGGAACATATTAAAAAGTGATTCTCTTCCAAACCCAGACGGTAGGTACCCAGCGGTTTTGACAACAAACTGGTCCAATGATACAAAATCACCAGTCTCATACAAATCAAATGATAAGGCCCCTTCCACCAATGGAAGTATGTTTGATTTTGTTACATTTGGCTTGTGCTGCTTGGCTTGCAACAACTGACAGGACTGACATAGCACTATTTGCCGCAGACTCTATTCAGAGGACAAATGCCATGGTCCACTGTAGAAATGGCACCATTTGGCCCCTGCACCTCATCTACCTGCATCAATTCTTGCATCATTTGTATAGATATTCCCAACTTCCAATGGCACCGTTCTGTGCACTGGTAAGATTTGTATTGTCAGCAATCCCAACATTTGGCAAACTGTATCCAGAACAACCACAACAATACACAAACTCTTCATCGTTTTAGGCATTAGCCAATTTCCAACTCTTGAAATGCTCAGAACTCCATCCTCCTAAGACATCTACCTTCCTCTCATACTGAGGCAGTGCTGAACGTATATGAGGGCCATGATCATGTGTCTCCCTGGCAGTCACTGAACAGTCATAAACCATTGGAACATTTGATGCCTTTCTGTCAATCAAAACACCCACTTTCAGATGGTCAATGAACATCTCCACTTTGTCCCCAAATACATCACTGTGACCAAAGTAAAGTGTGTGATAGGTCTGAGGACTGAAGAGGTGTATTTTGGCTGAAGGAAGATGATATGACAAACATGGTAAGGCAATATCCTCTCCACCAATTTTAAACTTGTGTAATGTCATTCCAATCCCAACCACCATGTTTGTACAAGCAATATCCTTTGCGTGGATGCTGCATTCAACATAGTCAATAAAGTTTGCACTGAAAGGCATCAACCCAAACAATGCCCATGTATCCCATACCAATGGACAATCTTTGAACATAGCCCGCTTGACTCCATCACTGGCAGATCTGAAAGTGACATGAAAAAGATTTAACTGTTTCACTACTGACTTGTCACCTTCATCCATAGAGATACCATCAAAATGCTGCATGAGACAAGGAGCTCCAAGAAATGTGTCTTCTCTGTTACAGCAAAAATCCTCCAATACTTCATCTGGTATAATTCCATAAGTGGTATGGGGCTCAAAAGGAGCACTCGTGGTACAAAGAAACTGTCTATCAACTCTTTGCCTTGAATTCCACACAGAATGTCAGAAGCTATGGGTGTATTGAATTTCTTAAGCCTCAATGCATGGCATTTGACTCTCCACTTCTCCTTTCTCCTCCTCCAATGACTGTTTTGATGCACACAAAAACTCAAAAGATGATATGCCATGCAAGCTGATGACAATGCTGCACCAAATGGTAGCTGAGCTTCCTCCTCCTAAACTGACAACACCGCTTGCTGCTGCTTGCACATTGAGGTGACGGACAAAACAACTATGAAAGACTTGATGGTGAGCCGAGCAAAAACTTCACAATACTAATTGCTTTACGAATACTTTGACTGCAGCTGAACACATGCCATGAAAGAAACACTGACTTCTGTACAACATAGAGATACAAACTAGAACACCCGACAGGGAGCATGAACACGGATCACTGAATAACATCAAAAGAACTGGTATGAAGAAGAACTGAAGGACCCTGTAGCAACCAGTCAAGCTACACCCATTTAGTTTAAAAATAAGGAACAAAACATATCCGACGAGCCTGGTGCATTGGGGTTGGTTGAGTTCTGCTAAAAGTTGGCCAAAGATGACTCAATTTAGTTCCTATCAATAGCTATCATGGTAGAGCCAGAGGATGCTGATGCTAGTTGTTGTTGAATGCTGGCATTATGGTAGGACAGGTGGCGGAGCAGTGGGAGCATAGGTTGGTATGTTTTGCCCCAAACCAGCACACTCTTTGATGTAAATGTGCACAGAATCCAAACAATAAGATGAACCTTGAATTATCCATCTGTGTGATGTTTTGAAGTATGAGTGGTATTCAGTCCACACTTCCTGCATGGGAGATAAAGCTTGACATCAACCATAACACAACCATTAGCTTGCCATTTTTTTGTTGATACTCAGATTCAAATCTCTTGATGCCCGAACCCTGTGTATTGCCACCTCCTTGACCCTGTCGTTCCAGATTAGCTTTAGGATTCTTTTCAAGAAGCTCTTTGTTGCAAGGCTTGCAACACTGCCTTGAAATGTTCCCAGTCTCATTGCAATTCCAACAGCAATTATCACTATCAAAATAGCCTTCATTTTACTAGCTCCTCGCTTTGATGTCTTGTTCCAAATGTGAGCTGTGCACAGTTTGTCATAGGTGTTGACATGTTTGTAAAAATTGCATCGATCTGTTCCATAAGTGTTGCATCTGGCGGGATGGTACTCAGCATATCATGGATGTCCAAATCAGCTTAGTGTTTCAGGTGCTTCAACATATCTCTGAAATGAGTATTCATACAAATAGATAAACCTGACCACACATCCAAAACATTCTCCTCCTGCAAAGTTCCTATTGCACCCAACCACTTGCAGACTCCCAAGACCTCCTCAGATAACACCAAAACTTTTTCACAAGTGTACTGGGCCACACCATTTCTTTTAAAAATGTCCAAGAACTTGTACATTGCTTCCTTGACTTCTCTTTGACATCTGAAACATTTCACAAAGAGTCAGGTAAAGATAAAGCACTCCACCCCAATGGTTTTGCAGAAGCTTGTCATACTTCTTGGCAATGGCAGTATGCAAGGAGTCAGTGAAAACATTATAGATGCAAGTCTGGAGCAAATTGCTTGCAATTCTTTTCATCAGAAAAGAATTTCTTGACTCCAAATTGCTCATCACACTGGTCCCAATATGTCCATAAGTTAATCTTCAATCCATCCCACCAGTCCCAAGGGTCAGGTCTATCCAAGTTGCCTGAGGCACGTGAGACCACACATATATCCATGAAATCCATCGCATTACTTCATTGCAAACCCTCCTTAACTTAATGTAATTTCCAATAATGACTAGTTGCACATGGGCACTCTTGGCTTGATCACCTTCTTCACCACCAGCCAAGATCTTATGATGTGCTATGCCAAACATCTCACTAAGCACCGCAATAGCCATTACCATGTTCTTCCTGTAGTTGGATGAGCTGGGTGCACTATAATCTTCCTTTCTTTATGTGACATCAATGTTAAACATTGCATCATCCAGAGCTGCATGGGTCCAAACAAACTTTTTCAATTGCTTCCCTGGTATACGAGGTGCAGTGTTCTGAAAGTGACCACTGCATTTTTGGTTGGAACCTCCATCTCCAAACTGAACCTCACTGCTAGATCCATCATCCCTCCCACCAGAAGTCAAAAGGCTTGTAGATACTTGCTACAATCAAGCAGTAGTAAAACCTCAAGCCTGCTGTCTTTGGAGGCAAATCTGCTTCACTGTTTTGAATCCATAGGTGTTTTGAGCTGTAAGTTTTGGTCAGGTGCATCAGTGGCTTATGTACTTTACCTCCACCAGCTCCCAATTCCAAATCTTCAAATTGATTAATTAGAGTCAATACCGCAATCCAACAATCACCCAGAGTACGGGCCCAAAGTATCTGAGAACAAAGCAAGAATGATCAAGTATTAACTGGAGACTGAACTAATATCCTTGAAACACACTGGACACCTGAAATACTTTAAAGCCTTGTTACACACATGCTACAAAATTTCTACAACTTCAATCCTTCCTATGGGCTGGGACTCACAACTTCCAAGTGCTAATTGATCTCCGATCTCACTTCAAGGTCAAAACCAAACTGTGTCAACCGCAATCAATGAATGTGATGGTTGTCGAAGTTGAACTACACTTCAGAAACTGACTATGCTTCCAGAATGAAACTGACCACCCAACTATCATAGACTGTCACTTTATCAGTGCATGAAACAACTGACAAAATGTTCTTGAACCACAACAACTTGACAATCAACCTCAATCACAGCTTCCTAAGCCCCCAATTGATGAGTAATGACAACATTGAAGACCGCACAGACAAACACCAGGAAATTTTGGGCTCATAACCTCTTGTGATTAAAGAGGCCAGCTATTTGATGAATGTACTGCTCAGCTGTGTCGCTACAGCTGAGACAAACATCAATAAGATGATTGTTGACAGAGAGACGTAGTTTTGGGGGGGGTAACTTTATAAGTTATAAACTTATCATCATTGTCATTCTAACTTTGATTCACAGCATCTTGGTTGCTTGTATCTTTGCCAGAAAACATGAAACACACAATTTGGCACACACTATCTGGCACACTTCTGGCACAGGCAGACACACATCGTATTACCTATGTCTCATTTAAGCCCTTTTGGCACATATGAGTACACAGCTCATAATTACCTAATACCAAAAACTAAATCTACATCATTCCAAATAAGGCGGATATCAATATGACCTATGGATTTTTTGAAGCTTTGTGTACTATATTTATGAAGGCCCTCAGATTTTTGATATTATTGAAAGGACCATTTCAAATCTTTTGGCTGTACTGTAAATTGATACCATGATCTATGGTACACATCTTTGGTTGCTTTCTGAAAGGACACATTTTGGAGTTTTGGGACTTGGAGTCATTATTTCTTATGAGGCTGCATCTTATTTTTTAGCAAACTGTTATGCAGAGATGATCTAACACACCTGTACCTGTGTTGATTGCCTAGACAATCACCTCCTCCGTCTCATCGCCAGATAATGATGAAACCAGTATTAGCATGGATCATTATGCAAATCATTGACCATCATGTGAAATCACTTCTGTGAGAATGTAGGCCATCTGCCAAACAAGATTACCTACATGCAACATCACCAACCAACAAACTGTCAAAAATGTCTCTCACATGATGCCACCACGGGAGGGCAAGTGAAGCTAGCATTGCAGCTATTTTCCACAATTGAGTATTCTTGCTTTTTATCTCTTACTTCCAATTGTTTCAATGACACTCTTTGTTTGATAAATAAAATGTGCATTTTGTCACACCTGCAACAAGTTATGATTCTTTTCTGAACATGAAAATAGTCAGATGTACATCCTATTGGCACCCCTGGGTATTTGGATATGAATTTTGTCACAAATATGACCAGTGATAATTCTTTGTTATATGTGATAATAGGGGTGGTGCTATTTTTCTCCAAAATGGAGTATTCTTGCTTTTTTTTGCTCTTTTGATGAATGTCCTCTGGTTTATTCTATTTCTGAACTTCTAGTTGTTTGAACAACACCCTTTGCTTGATTAATCAAAAGTGAATTTTGTTGCAACAATTCTTGTTTTGAATATTACAATGATAGGATATGCATTTCATTGGCACCCTTGCTCTTACTTGATTATCCAGATATGCATTTATCACACATGTGTGACTAGTTATTTTCTGTTTTGAAAATAATCGGATAAGCATTTGATTGGCATCCTTCCTCTTGGTTGATATCAATTAATCCTCAGCACCCTTTTGTTGATTGATTCAATGAGCATTTTGTCAAACATGCAACCAGTGATGCTACTATTTTGAATATTCAAATAATCATACTTTGATATGCATTTGATTGTACCCTTGCTCTTGTTTGATTATTAGGATATGAATATTGTTGCACATGCAAACAGTGATGATTCTTATTTGTATGTGGTAATAGTAAGGTATATCTTTGATTGGCACCCGTGCTTTTGCTTAGTATATATTGCATCTTCTTCCATTTTTTATTCCTGTGAAAATTCATACACAAACTTGGCTAAAATGCACCCCAACATTATCTATGAATAATTGTATGTGCAAACTTATTTGTTTGTATTGTATCTGTTGCTGTGTATTACATCAGAACAATTGGACATTCAATTGGATCGTGTCTTTATATTTTTCTGTTGGTGTGTCTTGGA
Source organism: Cyclotella cf. meneghiniana (assembly GCA_036940065.1). Classification (NCBI taxonomy): domain Eukaryota; phylum Bacillariophyta; class Thalassiosirophyceae; order Thalassiosirales; family Thalassiosiraceae; genus Cyclotella; species Cyclotella cf. meneghiniana. Next base: position 4,420 of record JALLPD010001296.1, on the reverse strand, counting down.
CTGGATTAATGTGATATGTGATTGGTTTTCACCTTCACTTTTATGTTGCATTCAACCTACCCAAGGGTTTTGTCACTTTCCTATCAAACAGAATTGTCTAGCATCCTGTGGATTGTGGGTATGACCTAAGCCATTACTAAAAATTATATTTTGTGAGAACGGACTGAAGCTTGTTGCGAAACAATTTTTTATAAGTTAAATTGTTTGTTTCTAAAACATCACAATGAGGCGAACATAAAGATGGAACTGTGTAGGATTCTCCACAGCATTAGTACATTGTACTGATGACACAAAGAGATGCTTGTGTAGGTTTATACAGGCCTCTCGTATGTCTCTAATGTCATTAGTTAATGACATAGAGCTTTTTGTCCCAAATGGTATTTCTGGGTAATGAAACAATTCTTGCTAATTTTGTAAGAACTTGGTCTTTTGGAGAATGTCTAGCATCTCCTGATATATTAAAGGTATCTTAAAGACTACCTTAGAATACTACTATAGAGAGGATAGTTGGCCTATGTCAGGGTAAGGAAATCCACATGTGGGTGGTGGGATGGAGATGTGGGTGGGATCACAAACTTAACAGGGGAGTGGTGGGTATGAGTGCAGGTGGGATTGCATGCCTCACAGAGGATGAGATTTGTATGTTCAGGATTATTTTGAGGGACATCGGCAAATCAACAATCACCCTCTAGAGTTTTTGCAGTGGTTCTCTGTAGGATGTCTGGTTACAATGAACAGGACAACAAGCATCTTGGGAAAAGATACACTTTTTACTGATATTGAGCTGTTTTTTGGGTTAATGTGTTGAATCAATAATACACCATGGGGGTATATTTTAATCATGGTGGTGACTCATGCTTTATTTGTATCATAGGTTCATTGGATTGATTTTTCTAAGTTTGCAAGATTGGAGTGAATTTTTTGATTGATTTGTTTGTAAAAAGAGGTAGTATTACATTAAATTTGAAAAATATTGTGAAACAAGGTACAATGGTGACAACAGGGAATATTTACAAACTATTTTGAAGAAGACCTTGCCAATTATGGTGATGATGCATCTATGAATGATGACAAATTCCTCTGCAAGTACAGAGTCACCCAAGAGCAACTTGACAGAATTTCTAGCCTTCTTGCTGATGAACTGGTATTTGTCCATCCCAAGAGGGGTTTTCCTCATATTCTTGTGAAGCATCATATCATGATCTGGCTTCATTGTGTTAGACACAAGGGTTTACACAATTCTATCAATTGTGATACCTTCAAATTCACTTTCTGGACAAGAACAATATAAGATAAGATAACATTGATTGATCAAATACTAAAGAGAGAATAGAGATTTCAGGTCGGTTTGACGAGAAGTTTCATATCCTCAACTACCCAGTGATGCAAGATGGTAGTTTGTTACATCTTGGAACTGAGCCAGATTGTGTTGATGCTATGGATTATCATGGGAAAATTTACCTACTCCATCAAAGTTAATGTCTTCAATGATGTTGAGAGTCAGATTAGGTCATAGTTGGCATGTTCCCATAGAGCTCACATGACAACAGAGTTTGGAGGGATATGAAACAATACAGAGACCCAGAGAGTTCTTTTCTGAGAATTAGTTCATCATGTGTGACACAGCCACAAGCCCCCATGGTTTTGTGTCTCAGCTTTCAAGTGCTTGGTTGGTGATGGATAATTGCTCCATCCACCAGAGACTGTATTTAATGCTGTACTTGCAAAACCACTGATAGGGTGTGATCATACTGTGAGGTTGTGAGTAGGAAGATTTCTGTTGCTACACAACATTCAAATGAAGATGACACATGGCAAGAATCAGTAGAATGAATTCTCCATTACATAGGTACAACAATAGTTTGCATAATATGTTGATTGATTGGATGATATAGAGGATAAAAATGCTATTTGGGACAAGTCAGTGGTTACTAACATCACTTCTGTTGATGATGCAAATCAAGCACCAGTGGTGCAACGTGAGACCACATGGTGGACCAAAAGGCTTGCCATGTAGACAACTCATGCAACATACTCTGAGACTAACATCAACAGGTTTCATTTCAGTTCAATTCAGGAAGATATCTATTAGTGATAGCAAGTTATGACATGAGCCAAGTATCTACTTATGTCTTATCTAAGACAAAGGTCAAAACTATGCCCAAATGGAGCACAAGAACACCCAACAAATCGAAGGTATTGCTTAGATACTTTTCGCCCCAAGTACCAATAACATCATGGTACTCCCGGGAAACAAGACCAAGACATCTGGAAAGAACAGGAGGTCTTGACAAGACCATGACCACCTTCAAGATCAAGTCTTCTGGCAAGACCAAGATAAATCATGGCACAAACTTACAGCCACCTACCTTATAAAAACAAGTTATCATGTACATTACATGATAAAAACATGAGGACTAAAATTCTCCAGTCCTCAGATTTAAATCAGTTGAATAGCTTATAATTTAATTTTAAATTCCAATCATCCGGATTTCTACATCCTATCTACAACTAAAATTCTCCCGAGCACCCAGCTTAGGTCACTTTTGTACAATAGCCCTAGAATCTAGAGTTGAGTCATGCACTAACCTAGTTGTAGTGAGTCTCACTCATGAGCCGCCACATGAAAAATACCCAGACACATCACCGAGGCCAAGTCCAACTGACACGGGTAGCGCCACTCCACCTAGCAGAATTTGAAGACCACATAGTGTTGCTTAAACACGCACGAGGCACAAAAGCACCATAATTGATGCTTTCATGTGCACGTGGTACAAAAGACGATAAGTGATGCTTAAAAGCACATGTGGCACAAAAAGACCACTAAATGGTGCTTACATGTGCAAGTGGCATAATAATATTAGTGAAAAGCATAAATGCACACTAATAAAATAAAAATATAATAAAAAGACCATAACGTGATGTATTTTTTTATGCAGTGGCAAATTGCACTAAGAATTTTTTCTTGTGCAATAAGTTTTGTCATTTTTTTTGACTCATACTAATAGGTTAAAAACTTTAACAAAAACCCATTATTAAATGTTTAGTAATGGAATGGTCTATCGTACATAAAAAATCTTATGGATGACATCTAAAACTTTAGCTGCAATAGTCAAAAGGACCTCAAAAATCTTTTCTTACACCCAATATGGCAAGAAAGATGAACTCATGACCCCAACCTGGTACTTCCCATGTTGAAATGACCGCATGACCACACTTCAAGTTCCTGTCCACAAGCTCATCCCAATTGATTTTTCATCTGTCATTCTTCTCCATTTTTTTATCCCAAGGAATCCTGCTCAGGCATAGGTTCACATTGGACTTCAAGTGAGATTCTTTGGAGTATCAAATGTTTGATTGCACCCGGTGGAATTTTTTTATGTCATTTGAGTATTGCCCAAGGTCAACTTGATGTCACGCAATACTCCCAAGTCATGAGACCATGTGTTGAGTGCACACAAGCACGAATTAGCCTACAGACATAGGACTATGACACAGCACAGCCCAATTGTAATACATGAGCATGCAACAGCCCAAAAATATAGGAGTGTGATACAGCACAGCCCATAATATCGGCACAATTGCGATACAGCCTGTGCAATTGCAATCGCAACAAAAAGACTGCTTGGAACAGACTGAGACTTTCATGGTTCAGCCCGTGATGACCCAGGATTAAAAACTCCATGAAAGGTCATAGGATCAAGAGATTGCTGAATCCCAGATATGCATTAAAATGATGTGGAGTCAAAATTTCTTGACTAGTAAGTCATGGAGGTGTAATGAGACTTGACAAATCGGCCGCTGTTTGATTCCCTGACTGAAAGGGTGTCTGTTGAAGGGGTTTGCAGGCAAAAATTTGCATGAATCTTGAATTTGTTTGTAATTGTTGCACAAATTTGTCCGTTTTTTACTAAAAAACATCTGACTGCCCTTATTTCTTGCAAGGATCACTTTTAAAACAGAGAAAGACCTAGGAATTCAAGAATTATACCCACTCTTACTTCCAAGCCCATAGGCTGCACTAAAAAGAGGTCATATGGATAAAATGTCAAAAAGGTGGAGATTAGCCCAGCACCTCCTTTGGTCTGATCTAAAAGAATTTATTGCTCTAACACAAAAAATAGAAATTAATTGAAATATTATTACGAATTCTCTGTTACTAAGAATTTTTTTCAAAATGAAAAATATTCACCAAAACTCAAAAAACCAAATTTGAATGATGTAATTTCTTGGATATCTAGCTCAGTTCAGATTTTAAATAAAACCTTGATGCCAATTCAAAAAAGGACAAAAGACCTAATAGGCATCCAATATAATTCTCTCAGGAGGCTAAATGTTGTCCTCATGCTGTGAAAAAGACTTATTTGCTAGTGTAGCACTACACAAGCAAGGTATCAGAAGCGACTGAAAATCAGACTTG
>JALLPD010001295.1:0-12439 GCA_036940065.1 Cyclotella cf. meneghiniana | reverse complement strand
CAGTTCTGACATCTGCTTGGTATCTACCTATCTACCTCACTGATATACTTCCTCCGTTGCGGGTATTTCTATCAATTTGATTGCAAAGATTGATTTTGTTTGATTTTGTTGCATCATCAGACCTCATCAGGTTTTAGTCATATCTCCTTGAGTTTTGGTCTGTTGGTGGTGCTTTCAAGCTGAATTTGTATCAGAATGTGCTTTTTTGGATTTGTTTGATATGTGCAATGCAGCATTTATTGATCAGATCGGGCTTGAATTCTATCCCAAAGTAAAGATCTTTTTTGATTTTGCATCATCAGATCTAATCATGTTTTGGACATCTCCATGCGTTTTGGTCTGTTGGTGGTGCTCTCAAGCTGATTTTGTTTTAGAATGTGCTTTCTGGGTTTGTCTGATATGTGCAATTCAGACTTTTTCAAACAGATTGGGCTCATATTTGCTTGAGAAGATAGATTTTGTTTGATTTTGTTGCATCATCTGACCTAATCATATTTTGGTTATATCTCCATGAGTTTTAGTCATTGATGGTGCTCTTGAGCTGAATTTGTATCAGAATGTGCTTTCTGGGTTTGTCTGATACATGCGATGCAGCATTTGTCAAACAGATTGGCTCAAATTCTGTCGCAAAGATTGGTTTTGTTTGATTTCATTGCATCATCAGTTTTCAGGATTTATGTTGGATGTTTGTCATCTATTCAATACTGATTTGCCTCATATTAGCTGCTTAGTCCCACTTTTTTCACTCCCATATGTGGTATCGTCTTGTTTTACAGCAATGCATCATCAAAACAGTAATCCCTATGTGCAATGTCCTTGACTCCCAGGTAGTAGCATTCATACACTGGAACAGTGGAATTCAAGCAAAGATTGTCATATTGCAGCACTGAGGAAAAAGAACAGCATTCTTGGAGCAGCTCATTTAGTCCATCAAATCTCCATCCATTTATTCCCCAACCATGGTCACAACCTACAACAAGGTTGTTCTCAAATAGCTTTAGTTCCAATTCAACCAGACCAAGCCCATCTTTCCCAGACAAAGCCCATCTATCATAACCTTTGGGGCAAACCCCAATGCATTCCCCTCTACAATTTCCACATTACATGCATCCAATGTCCCTCATATCAGTGTTTTGGTTTCTTATCAGGCTAATAGCCAAGCTTCATACCCTGAGAGAGATAATCCATTTTGCTTGGCTGCTGAAAAAAATTATGTGTTGAGTGGAGTGTCATCTTGCTGCCAAGCTCCATGTTACTGCCCCTCCTGGCATTCAATCCATCAGAAATGATTTTTTTGAAATTATTCCATCTACTAATTCACTTTCATTTTTTCCATTCTGCACTGATGTGAAATCTGAGACTTGTTCCCCTGCAAGAGCTCATGAGAAAACTTCCAATAATCCCAATCCTTGTGAGTTTGAAGTATGATGTATACCTTTCTCAAACTTGTTGATGGTGGCAACAGATTCAAATGCTCTTGTTCTGGATCAATGGTTAATAAGGGGGGGGTGATGCTTTCATCAAGGTCTATCCAAAAGGCAATGAAGAACACATTGTAAATATTGGCCAGCATGCCTTTGGATGCCTCTATCCCAATGCAAATGAAGAATTCATTGTGGATAGAGCTGTTGATTGTAGTGATGCAATGAAGCAGTTTGTTGACGAACGATGCACTAGTGATGCCCACCATTCTGATCTGCCAGAAAAGATTTGGATGGATAATAGGCAACAACTTTAAAGGATTGACAAAGACGGAAATTTAGTCTATCATGCTTGAGAATGTGCATTTGGAGGGGATGTCATTTCAAAGGTTGAGTCTCAGTAATCTGGATCTAATAAAACTTCATTTCTGTATCACCATTCTTCATTTGCTGATGAAGAAAAGATGCAACGAATTATGTGTTTCTCGGAACCTCAGCTTCTTGTTTTACTATGTATCCATGGTTAGTAACAAATTTGAACATTTGTGAGATTCACTACTACTGCTCATTTATATGTTCTTGAATTCATTTTAAGGTCCACATCTTTGTAGATGCTACATTCAACATTGCTCCTAATCAATGTCTCATCATCATGATATTTGATGCAAGCCATCTTATTTACATTCCAGTTGCTTGCGCACTGATGACAGGTAAAACTAGAGAATTCTACTTGCAGGTTTTCAATTGGATCACATCTGCAGTCCAAGATTTGGATCCTTCCTACATTGGAGTTCATTTGAGCATGCATTCTTTCCTAATGTGGCTATCCATTTTCCTGAAACAAAACTTATTGGAGGTCTCTTCCACTTCAAACAAGCTGCAAGGAGGAAGATGAAACAGCTCAGGTTTCCAGATGATGATGTTTAGTTTAGAATAAGAAATGGGGTATTTGATCTTTTAACTGTGATTCCACTGGAGCACCTGACCCTGGGTATTGGATTTGTTGTTGACATGATTAACTCGCTTCTTATCCTGTATGGAGAAGAATATGATGAGTATGAAAATGCCAAAGAATGGTCAACTGATGATTTCTGAGGAACATATTTCAGGTGAATTATGCAAAATCCAATCTTTATGATTCATATCTTTGAAAAATACTCACAGCCATCCCATTAAAAGGTTTTTGAATGCAGGAGGGTTTTGTAAAAGTTAGAAATATTTCTGATGTCATCTGTGGAAAATGATTAAACTTATAAACAAATCAAGCAATAGCTTAGAGTGCTACAACTATCACTTCAATGGAATTTGTCCCAGCATTCACCCAAATCTCATCACCTTGCCAAAGCACTGTGTGGAGAGGCTGAACAAGTCATCAGGAGGATGGAAGATATCGATAAGGGTTGAGAAGGTCCTCCAGACTACCAAGACCCTGTATTTCCTGAAATTCCAGAGGCATATTGAGATATTGTGAAAAAGCAAAGCATGGAGTCATCAAAGATTGCTGATAAGAAAAAGAAACCAGGAAGAAAGGCAAAAAATTAGACTGAGCTTGTTGGCTTCGTATGTTCTGGTGTGTCTGAATTTGCAATGTGTAATGTGGTAGGTAGTTTGTGTTTCAAGAAGATCCTTTCCAGAGTATTTGTGAAGTTCACCTCTCCACTGTGCATCTTTCTTGAAAATAATGTTAATCAATTGTAAGATGAATTTGCAAAAATCTTAATAGTTTGGGGGTTCATAGGGAGATGGGGGACAAAGGGTGTACAAACTTGAAATCTTCCATGCATGGCAAGAGGTTAGGCAACAATATGACTAATGCTAAGGATATCATTGTCTCATAACACATTGTGACACATGTTTTGGGCATATTAAGTGATTTCAATTTGAATTAAATTATCCCTCAATGAACAAGTTGTTAGTGCCTTGATTCATTGGAATATACACATAATTCAGCCATTCAATAACTTTATCTGCAATCTCCTTTGAATGTTGCAGGTTGTCACCATGCCTTTCTTTTTGTGACCTGCTCAATGATCTAATAAAATTGAGAGTCTTCTTACCTAGGAAATTGAAAGAAAATTTTAGTTTTTTGGCATTTCCATCTGCAAGAGGCTTAATCCGCTTTATCATACATGTGAATATTGGGGAAATGTATAATATTGCAGTCTTTCCCCCTTCAATGCTTTGACTCCTTTTTCATTTTTTATGTATGCCCCAATCATCAATGGTTTTGCACAGTTTGGAGAAAATTAATTCTTCAACTCATTAAAAGGGTTATAACTTTTGATTGTGAAAAATGGTTGAATATAAAATGCCATTGTCATTTTATAACATCAGGATTCATGCTTATAACTCACCTTCTTTTATTTGGTTGATTACAAGTGAACATAAAGTTGTTGTTTTCAACATTTCACAGCTTCTCTCAATACATTTTATTTTCATCATCACAAGTGATCTAACTTGTCTTGAATGAGACATATTTCATTAAGTCAAGGAATTTAAAAGAGATTCAACAAGACCTATCCAAACCTCATGATCACATTCTTTCCCATAAGAAAAGACCAGTGCATTAACTAAAGGACAAGTTTTTAGAACTCAGATGAAGTAGTATTGTTTTGCATGTGCTGAAAGAGACATTTCAACTGCAAGAGACCCTTGGCAAATAGTTAAGGGAATGTATTAGTAACCTGTCATTTACCAAAAAAGAGATCAATAGTGTAAAAGTCATCTCCAACTCAGAACTCAGACTTCTTTCAGGTAATTCATAATATATCTTTGTAACTGTGAAAGGAAATATCATTTGAATTGGGGTGTTTACGTAGCAAGTAGTGCCTGAATTTTTCAAACCAAATGGCTCCCTTCTGAACAATTATAATTGCTGCTGCCGCCATTCTTGTCAATGCATTGTTTGTCACTTTTTGCATGGAGAGAAATTATCCATGGATGCTTCATTATCATCCTCATTGTCATGTCATCCCAATCATAAATAATCTTGCATTTACATAAAGTGCAATACACTTGAGGACAAGTTTTTTAAGCTTCAAGACATTGAAATTGTTCTTTTTGTGGTTTCATCTTTGTTCACCTTGTCCTTTTATCTTTTTTGCTGTTTTTTAGTTGTGGAATTATTTATAGTGTGAGTGCACTGATAAAGAGTTTTCATGTCCTCTGAATGCAATAGTGGCATGCATCTTGTTGACACATTTTAGACAAGTTTTGCTCTGCACTGCACTGTGTTGGGGTGTTTAGTCAGAATATTTGACAACAAGTTAAGGGAAATCTATCAGACCACCACTTTCAAAAGATGATAACCACTAAACAGAGATTGTGATGCTTTTCTCCATAATGCTCAAAAGGTGATGGCAATGCTGGCTCAACCAGTGAAGTTGTACAAGTGCATTTGTCTTGAAGAGTAATAATTGGGATGCAGGGTAAATCAGTGCAGTGGTACTTAAGGTTATGAAGGAGAAATCATTCAATCATCTATGTCCTTTTTCATGCAGATAATATTGGCTAATGTAGTTTGTGGTCATCACACCCATGTGGCTTGTGTTTCATTAGTTGTCCTACATTTGTTGTAAGTCTTTGATCCCATCAAGAATTGTATAATAATTTGATCTTTTCCAAAGCCATTGTTTGAGAATTTTTGGTCTCCGTAATATTTTGAGCATGTATGAGCCCATGGTGGGTGAGGGCAATTGGGTACAATTACTATATGGTAGAGCGTATCCCCTTGGGCACAATTCTACACCAACACAGAATCTCTGCTAAAATATACAAACTTAACTGGTGAATGTATCATGGAATTCATTGAGTGGAAGACAGATTCATGTCCCACTGTATTTCTAGAAGAATACAAAGAATCAATGATGGAAACACTGGTGAAAAGCTCAATGTTTGCACAGCCTGTCATGACTGGGATGAAAATACACGGGGATCTGGCAAAATTAGTGTGGCTTGAGTTGTGTATTCCAAACAGGCTATTGCAAGACAACCATTGCCACTACTGAGATGAATTTTGGGGTGATGAAAGACAGCATCAAGAATTGGAATGTTGAAGGTGGAGTTGCAGAAGAAGAATGAGGTAAGAGATGAGCAGGAAGGGAAAACAGAGAAGTTGCAGAAGAAGACTGACAATGAAGAGATTGAGATTTGCAGAAAAGGTAATTCTAATTCCTTTTTTAAAATTTTTTTGCTTCGGGAGTACCAGGCCAACAATACATAAAAGACTACCTGCAGATGATATGCTTCCCCACAAATCTTTCAGATGGATTGGTGGAGGGCATTTGTGTAGGAAAGTGATTAGAAGCTGAAAGCAAGTTTTACCCACCACTGCAAAATATATTTGAAATAGAATTTGCAGATGTAGAAGTTTCTGGTATGTTTTTTGGAGTGATGAAAGAATTAATCCCTTTGCCTGGATGGTCATTTTACAAAATGAATCCTCTGGAAGTAAGATGTGAAAAGAACTTGTTTCATCAATGCACAATAGACTGTCAACCAATATAACATTGACTGGTGCTCTTTGATGAAGTTTTCTGGAAAACTATGATTGGAACAGCCAGCTGACAGAACAGTAAAAACATTACATTACATATATTTGGACATTTGGAACTGATGCGAGACTTTGACAAATATAAACTTCTGAGAAAGCAACATCTTCAAGAGAGAAAGGCTTTCAAGGTTGACACACCCACAAAGGCTTTCAAGTAGTTGAAACAGAAACTTGGGTACTCTGTGTAATACCTTTTCCACAACAAGTATATATCAATTTGTGAAGGGGACTTAAGCCTTAAGTGTTCAAAAAATATTACATGGATAAAACCTTAGGTGACAATGAAGTGATAAGGCTTTGTAGTTGAAAATTACAAGCTTAGAACTCTACTTTTCAACTGATTGGAAGGCTCTGTTCAACTGCTAGCTGAAAGCTAGTAGAAACGCGAATTCAAAAGCTTTGTATCCATAAAACAATGGAGGATCATGGATCCATGTTCCCTCCAAACTGTAACCAAAGTATTTCTCTGAATATGCAACAAAAGTTGTACCAGGCCTTACTTCAAGTCTGGATATGCTTCATCTACATCATTTGATGATGTGTTCATGTGTTGTGATAACAATACAATTGATACTAATCATTATAGATTCGAATTAAACTTTTAGACATAAAGATTTATATACCTATATACCCTACAAACTTAGAGTATTTTAGAGCCTTGGCCTATGTCACTGGCCCCCACAACTGAAGGGACAGGCTCAGGGAAGAAACTCTCTGAGGAGAAAAATACTAGCATTTGTAAGGTAGCATAGAAGTGGAAGCATATGCCTAAGCAAAAGGGTTTTAATGGCGAGAAGATAAACTAAATGCATTACATTTAAAGGGATGAACTGTCAAAATATGGTGTTACTCTCCAAATGCTAAGATGTTCTGACTTGTTTGCATGGTGAATCTTGATTGTTCCTTTGTATGAACTCTTGAGATAGTCCAAGGCTCATGATGGTACTTACTTTATGACTTACGGAGTATACCTTCTTTCTTCACCAGTAGTTTATTACCCACCTGATAATCTCAGTCCACACAAGACTTTTTTCTTGAGCAGTATTGTGATCAGTTTGGTGGTGCATATGTTCTCATAATTTGTTCAAGTAAGCTAGGAATGGGATGTCAGAGAGCATATCTCACCCAAAAATTGCTGCACTTGGAGAGGCTTTTTGTATGGTGTGGTAGGTGGAGTGAATAACCCATGCTGGATTAGTGACATGAGCTAAGGATGCCTTCTGGGGCCTGGCCCACACAGTGCACATAATCAGGACAGAAGGTTACCCTCTTCACTTTATACAATACAAAGGAAGTACACAATCTCCAAATATTAGTCACTCAGAAACAAAAGTTCGAATCATACATGCACAGCCAGTATGTCTGTCAGAAACATTTATCCAGAGAACTAAACATTCTCAGAAACCTTCCTTAGTAAAAAAATTTCACTGACAGTTAGATCAGTTGCAGAAATAGTTAAGTCTTGCAACTGCTGCAGTCTGCTGCCAATATCTGTGAAAATTGAACACAACTGCAGCCAAACTGAATAGAATTTAATTATCATGAATAATACATGATAAATACATGAGGACTGACATTCTGAAGTCCTCAGTTGCAATTCATTTAAATAGTGCATAAAGATTGATTTTCAATTGTCAGGAAACCATGTTTTCACTTACTTTCTCTACAACTACGTTTCCCTAAGATTTGGCTTAGGTCAATTAGTGAGGAAGTCAGCAACATCATCAGGACCTCCTGTCTTGGCCATATCAAGTTCAGCAGTGCAGAGTATCATCATTTAACTTGATTCATGTGCTCTAATATTGCATTCACTTGAGGATTCTTGATGCTGATTGGCTTAGGCTTAATTCTGTATGAGTCACAAAGAGTCTTGAAGTGGAGTTAAACTCACTACAATTGTCACATATAATGTTCTAACATTGTGGGTAATGACCAAACCAACATCTATTCACTAAAGAGTCCACTGTAGCTGATAACTTGTCAAAATAGGTCTCTTTAGGTTTCATGAATGTTCTCACCCTTTGCGCCCTTTTTACCCATGGAGGGAATGCCTGACTGGGTCAGCGCATTCATTGGTAATTCCACAATCTGAAACAAACTGGTAGCTGTAACTATAATTATGATAGACATGAAGTCAATTGTAGTGCCATCTTTATCCTTTATGTGTAAGGATCAATGAGGTTGACACACAGAGCCTCCCAGAGGGTGGTCAAGGCTAGTTTTGTGGGTAATTTCCCATACTTGTATTGATGCCTTTTGTTGAACAGACATTTGTGACACATTTTGACATATGCATGGACAGAACTCTGCATTCTTTTCCAGTACATCACAGATGGAAGAGTCTCTTCCAAGCAGGTCCTGCCTGGCCTGGGTGTTGTAGGTAATGATGATACCACTTAATTAATGGCAAGTTGTCATTCTTACAAGAGACAATGACTTTTTCAACAAACTCAGACTGAAAACCATCCTGCTTGGATGACTCTAGTAGCATCTTATCATTTTGTTGAGCATCTGCAATCTCCTGAACAGTGAGGAGATAGATTGCATTCTTGTTGGTGTGGCTTGCTAATGCACAAGTCATTTGATGACTGTTAGTGGAAGCAGATATAGGTCAATAAGTATGCATGGTGTGAAGCTTCCATCATTGGCTAAAAACCATCCAGTTTTCCTTATTGTCTAGTATGGGCCAAAGTCAAGTTGTGACATGAGATCCACAACAGTACTGTGGATACTATTAATGTAGATGATGTTGGTGCCATATTCTTCAAGAAGATCACCATGATAGACTCTATCAGATGTGAATTCTCATGCGCCTATCATAAGATTTTCATTCAGTGTAGATTTGTCCCCATAGCATGCCTTTGAATTCTTTTAAATTTTCTACTATGGATAAAAGTTCAATTTCAGTCTCACTGTATTTCTGCTGAGTTTCAGTGAGTTTCTGACTGAAGAAAGCAATTGGCTTGTTGTTCTGAGAAATGACCACTCCAAGTGGTGTTGTGGATCCATCAGTGTAAACCTCAAACTCCTTTGAATAGTTAGGACAGGCCAAGGTCACATTGTTTGAGTTTGATCAAAGGCATTTTGATGCATATCATTCCCGTATCAAGGCTTTCATTTAGCTTTTGCCTGTTTGAACTGTCTGGCATGACCACACTCTCCAACTTGAGTGATGAGTATGGCAAGCATTTCCTTGCATTTCTGCCAGATGTCTCTGTAGTATTGTACCATACCAAGGCTGCTGCGGAGTTGTTTGACATTTTGTGGTGGTGCTAAAGCAAGTATTGTCTGTATTTTCTTGGGTTGTGGCTCAATGCCATCTCTATAGTGAAGATATACCCAAGATATTCTAGTTCTGTATGACAGAAGATTATTTGCAAGCCATTGTTTTCAGGTTTGCATCTTGAAACCCAGATACAACCAACTGCAGTTTAACTAGGAAGTCTTCCAGTATTTCCTTGGTTATGCATAGCAAGTCATCAAGGTATGTTCTTACAAACTCAAGGGTTGCCATTTGCTCAGACATTTTAGATTGAAAAATGTAAGGAGAACCTGCTACACCCATTTGTAACTGGAGGTAAGAGAAAATTCCCCACAGAAGTATAATGGTGTTGATTTTGGAAGCATATGGATCAAATTTCTCGATGTAATAACTCATATTTAGATCCAAGGCTATAGCAAAAGTGAAACCTTCCAACTCTTCAGTATTTTATTAATTTGGGAATGGGAAACAGTTTTCTCACTATTTGTTTATTTACTTCCCTAAAATCAGTGATAACTTTACATTTTGATCTCATTTAGGTTTTATGAATGATGGCACAGCCCAATCTGATGCTCAATACTGGCTAAAACATTGAAACCCCCAGTCACAAAGTCTGCTCTGCTCCTAAATTTGTGTTTCTTTTTGTATTTTTCGAGCTGGAAAAGCTCTACCATGGGATGGTTTTGAGCCCCTCATTAACTCAAAGGAGTCTTTTCCAATTACGTAGTGTATCATCAAAGAGATCTTCATAGTCTTGAAGAACCTCCAACAACCTGGTTTGTTCAGAAATACTGATGTGCAAGCACTTGTGATGAACAACAGTTCAGAGATCTACCTTGTCATAACTATCATCTAGAATTTTGACCTCACGTTTGGTGGCATTAAATGTGCTTTGTGGTTCATGGTTTTTGATTTTGTTTGAAGACCATGCCCTTTCAATCTTAGACATATTTGACAGTTTGTTGATGTCTCTCATTAGCAAGTTGATTTCATCAATGGTGATGTTCTTAGTTCTGAAATCTAGAGCAATTCCTAACTTAGTGTGTTTACACATAAGATAAGGTCAAATGCTGGTTGAGTCATCTTTGTTGCATCATATTCTACTATCTGGAGATACGGAGCATTCCTTACTGTTTGAGTATTCAAAGAATTTTAATGTGACATTAGCCCTTCCTTATAGAAGGCCCCATTTGATGTATACCGAGACTTTGGCACCTGTCTAGTCAATTAGGGGAAGCATCTAAGAATTCTTTTTTGTGGAACCAGAATCCAATTGCACCATTATGAGGTTGCTTTTGTGCTCCTTTGACATGTGTTATCTAGTTTTACCAAAGGTTTATGTACAGGAATAAGCACAGCAACTACTGATATAGTCTTAGCTTCCTCCCAGTATCGATCAAATAAAGAGGCATCTTTGCTCCTTGAGATGTTATTATATCCACATTGGTGTGTTCTGATAGGATATTTGGTGTACAATTTTGCGTATTTCATTCTAAATTAACTTTTTTAGAAGTGGTATCTTTATTCAGACATGAGATAGTATATGTATTCAACTGAATGTTACTTAGTTCAACCTTTTAATTATTTGTAGTATTGTCCCCTTTGCTTCTGCACCCAAGACTTTATTCAAAGTTACTATGACTATTGCTACCACTTGCATAACAACACTTTTTGGAGTCAGTCCTCTTAGCCTTAGACTCTTCTTAAGCTTCTGTACTTCTGCAATAAGCATGCTGATGGCCAGTGCAAAGGATGCTCCAGATCTTGCACTGGATGATGAAGGTTTTTCAACTTTCTTAAGGGTGCAATCTTTGTTTCACTTCCTACCTTTCTACACTGCTTGGTGTTGTGGGTGGTAGGTGCACCCCCATGCTTCCTGCAACAGTCTCATAACTTGGTTTGCCTGTCCTTTTTTATGGCTGGGCTTATCCAACCCATTGGAGCCAGAGCATTTATTGGAGTCGTGTGACCCCTTTCCCTTGTACTTTCTGAGGGCTTTGCAGGCTTCAGAGCAGCCTGTTCAATGTGCTCAAGAGTGTCAGTGAGTTCCCTGATGTTCTTGTGGATTTACCTTTCTTGTTGAGGTTGTACAAGGTCTGCCAATCCAATGCCATGTGACTCAAAATGAGTTCTTGTGATACAGAACAACCTCCTTGGTGTGGGCTGTAGCAACCACTAGGCATCCACTCCAGGTACTCATTCAGATTACTCACTCTCTTCATCCATTGATATATGGGGATTTCAGGATGCATATTGAGTCCCAACTTGATGTAAAGCTTATCTGGCATCAAATGAGAAGCATTTCAGTAAGTGCATGCTGATGCAGTCAATGAAAGAGGCTTTGTTCTTGCCAGCTGGGTCAGTATGCTTAACTCCATAGACATTCAAGTACGTCTCAGACTCCAACTGGGTAGTCATGATCTTCTCTCAGAGCTGATGCTCTGTCTCTCATAGGAGGTTGATATAGAGCATGAAGGGTTTTGAACCAATCTTCTCCCTTTTTACCAACACCTCCATGGACTTTTTGTCAAGCTGACTAATCTCTTGGGTCAGGGCATTGATTTTGGACCTCTCATCAGTAGTGGGAGTTCTTGCTTCTTCGTGGATGCTTGGATGAGCCTGTCCAGTTTTTCCTTCTTGGAGTATTGCTCCTGGATGGCATAGCTTAGGACAGTACCCACCTCCTCCAGCTCATCAAAGTGACGTTTGTCAATCAGAGATATGCTCTTCATGATGTGAGCAAGGAACTGTTCATGGGTCCCATCTGAGAAGATATTGACCTTTGACTCTTTCATGTTTGGTAGGACTACCTTGATCATGGTCAGCAAAATTGATGCATCAACCAGATCTGATGGTATCACCTTCGGGTACGTAACTGATATATGTGGAGTCTCCATTGTCCCTTCTCAGTGTAGTGGATTTTGAGGCTACTTGGGGCAGCCCTGTCAGAAGACTTTCTGGCTAGTTGTAGGCCAAGTTGTGTCTCTTGTAGGAGTTGCTTGAATGAGCTCTTTGGTGGGGGGCACGCATGGGCAATGTGTACAGGGAGGCGTAATGTGATGCAGAAAATTTCATAGGGCTTGTACAACTGATGGTCAACATGCTGCTGATCAGGTGTTGGCTTTGATAGCAAAGTGATCTAAGCTGTAAGTGGTCAAAAAATATTACATGGATAAAACCTTAGCTGACAACAAAGTGGTATGG